>CM045937.1:7704754-7810471 GCA_025177825.1 Aechmea fasciata
TAATCGAATGGCTAAAAACTTACAAGAATCGATGACATCTTTTAAAAGTATAAGAAACCAATTATATATATATATATATATATATATATATATATATATATATATATATATATATATATATATAAGGTGCGAAAAATAGAAACAGGTGATAAGGTGATAAGCACACCGTTTTTATCACACACACACATACACACACTCCATTCGACTCGTCCGTACCCTACCATTTAGTCTCCGCTTAGTCTCCCTCTCTCTCTCTCTCTCTCTCGCTAGCTTCGATAGCGCCTCCCTTTTCAACCCATCGGATTCGCCCCTCTTTAATCCTCTCTCTCTCTCTCTCTCCGCCGCGATCTGAGCAGAGACGCGTGAACACGTAACCCTCCGCCCCCTCTCCCTACTCGCTGCGACGATCCTGTGGGGATTCTCGGTAGGTTTTTGGATTCGAATAAGGGATTATTTTATTTTGCTGCTTTTTTGGTTCGGATTTGTGTGATTTGGGTTCTGATCGTCGTTTCGGATGTTGCGGTTTAGATCTGGGAGCGGTAGGGGTTTCGGGAGCTCGATGCAGAGGCCGACGAGGCAATTGGGGCGCTCGGGATCGATGGCGAGGGAGAAGCGGGCTTTAGATCCCGCGGAGGACGAGGATAGGTTACCTGAGCCGAAGCGGCCGAGGGTTCCGGCGCTTGCGAGGTATTTGGGGGTTGGATTTGATTCGGTCGTTTGTTTTGAAAGATTGATCAGATCGTGAAACTGTTGTCAAAATCGGTTCTTTTTGTTGTTAAATTAGGTTTTTCACTTCGTATATTCTCTTTATCTCGGTCATAATTGGGTTATCAGATTAGTTGGTAGCTTTATGATGTAAGAGTAAATTTATGCAAAGTTATGAACTTTGTTTAGGACGGAATTGGCCTCATTGATGGTTTTTTGTGGTTTATCTTTTAATTTACTTTTCAAAGAGAAGCCCCTTTTGTGATGCAACTTTCATTTTCTTGTAGTTCTATAATTAGTTAATGAAGTTGCTTCAGGTGAAAATTGGCCCTAGATAGAGAAGTTTTAAGTGAGGCTTATGTTGTACACCGTCTTCTGTTCTTTTGATGACCGCCCCGCCCTTTAGTTTTTTGTGTTAGAGATATAAGTAGTATGCTAGTTATTTCAAGAGAAAACACTGAGTTGGATGTAACAAGGTAGAAACTGCATAGAGTGTCAACTGTTGTAACTATAGGTTCTAGCCTTCTAGGGGCGGTGGGGAGTTATGAAGTATACCGGTCTTTATGTTTTATTTTTTCTTATCTTCGTGTATCTATGTATGCATAGACCCTGACCCTTCACGTTAAGTTTCTGTCTTTCTGCCTTTCGAGCTTTTCTACTAAAGTGGAAACTACAAGTACTTTCTTGCGTATAATTACTAAGTAAAAAAGCTGTATGCTTTGCAGTGTCATTGTGGAGGCTCTCAAGGTGGATAGTCTGCAGAAAATTTGTTCATCACTGGAGCCAATTCTTCGTAGAGTTGTAAGTTAGTCTATTATGACCATGCTATAGGTTCTGGACTTAAACATTCATACATTATGATCTTATTAAATGGAAACTACATACTGGTATCAACTTCTTTTTTTTTTTCCACCAACAATCTGCATATTTGTTCAGGTTTACAAGTGTAGTTATCTTTTTTATTATAGGAGAATATGATTCATTATGGTGGAACTGCTACTTTGTTTGATTCCTAAAGAAGCTTGGTATGCTTGAACTTAGTTACCTCAATCAGAGTGCCATGTGTGGTTGTTTCCATCAGTTTATGGATAACATTTCTGGGCCATAACCAATGAATTAATGCTCTGGTAAAATTATGCTATTTGTTTAAAGTGGAATCCCTTACAAATCTGGAATATAGTTTTTTGTGCTTTGTAATTTAGCATCAGCTTATGAGCAACTGTATATGTTCTTGTAGCATGCAAATCATTTGGACCTTATGAACAAATTACTTTTAAATTCTAAGGTGAGCTAGATGATGATCTGGTAACTAGTGTAGGGAAAAGGGTCCTTCCATATGCAGTTTTCCATTTTTTGACAACTTGGAGCTACTTAAAGTTTTAGGTGATTTAAGTGCTTTTCATGTATTCCTCTTTCATTATTATCCACATCCTTGCTGTAGGAGCATGAAATTTTTGATGTGTCTTTTGTATTGGTTGTCATGAAATGAACGATCAACTTCCTGATAGGGAAGGAATTGAAGAGAGTATTGACTGCTCAATATTGCTTTTGTATGTGATAGATAAAGCAGTGTAGCATGAACTGCCATTCTTCTAATATAACTATGCTGTGTTTGATCTGAGATTTTTATTTGATGTCTCGTTCTGTTTCCGAGCATGATGTCTCATTCTGTTTCAGAACATTCTATTATTCTTCAGTTTTTTTTTTGGTGATTCTTTTCTCCTGTTAGTTTATTCGGAACACAGATTCTATATGATGTGTTTGTTTGAAATTTTTTTGCCTGGTATGTATGTCAAATTGTGAATCTTTATGTACTTCAAATTGTATTCTTAATGTTTCTATTTCATGTAGTGGTCATTTAAAAATCTTTTAGTGTATGTATCTCATTTTGGAGGAACTTTTTAATATCAATTAACTGAATAGATAAAAAGAGGGTTTCTAACGGATTGCTTGTTTATTTACTTATTTCTTTTTCTTGCCTAATTTCTTGCATTGCTTTTGATGTGCTTAAACAGGTCAGTGAAGAGGTGGAACGTGCTTTAGCGAAGTTGGGACCTTCTAGACTTCAAGGAAGGTGCAGGACCATGGGATTTACACTTTAATAGTTGGATGAATTTTCTCATTTAGATATTTAGACAATGTTGTGTTGGCTTTGTCTTCATACTTTTCAAGCTTTTGAGTAGTTAGGTCTTATTAGTTGATCATATAGGATTCATTTGGTTTATTATATTATTAATTAACTAATCAAACTAGAGAATAATTTATAGCAATAAATTTGCAATTTATTATTGCGTTGTCTGTTCCCCCCAACCCGAAAAAAATCTAAATAGTATTTTGATTGTTCAGATCATGTTGGTGAAAGCATAAATTATTGTGTGAGCATATATACTATCACAGATTGTAACAACACTTTCTCAATGAAACATAGACAAGTGCAAAGAAGCAGGTTATATTAGTCCTCTCGGCATTGTGTCGTAACCATTATTAGTTAGGGTAACTGAGATCGAAGGAATTATCACTTGGCTACTTGTTTGTAGCTTTGTGCATTTCTCTCCGGCTGCTAATACTTCCAGTCCATGACTTTATCTCTTGATACAAGTTAAAAAATTTCAGTATGGCACAGGCCTGTGCTCAAAGACACAAAAATCTAGCGGAATTGGTTGTTGACAGAGATAAACACATACATACACACGTTGCTAAGAAGGACAAATACATTTGCATGTGCAAATATTGTGAGCTGAGTGTTTGTGCTTAAATATCTATATCTTTATCCCATCCCTGTATACATCTATATATATCTATATCTTTATCAGTCTATCTATAGTTATATAATTAGTGTTGTGTCAGTTTGTGCTTCTGTGTTTGTCTGTGTATTCACATATTGTATCTATTGTGTATTCACATGTCTGTTTGTGCGTCTGTGTTTGTCTGTGTGTGTGTGTGTGTGTGTGTGTGTGTGTGTGTGTGTGTGTTTGGGTGTGTTTGGGTGTGTAAATATATGCGTATACGCATCTCAACTATGAAATGTAATATTGGAGCAAGTCATAAGAACACACATTTCATATTGTGCTTGCATATTTATAAATAGCCTTTGGTGTCTACACCTTGTATATTTATTTATGGGTTATTTGCATACACGTCCCTGCAAACATAGTGAATTGCGGATATATCCTGCAAAGCCGAAATTACGTAAGTTGACCGCAAAAGTTCAAAGTTATGCGAGATATATCCGTCATCAACCGTTAGTGAAATATAGTTAACTACAGTTAAACTACTTAACCATGCTTAGTTAATAGTGTGAATTGACTATTTTGCCCCTCTTCTGAATATAAAGAACAAAATTGACCATTGGCATTTTTGCGAGGATATTTTTGCAATTTTTTATCAGTTAGGATTTTCGGAGGGATATATTTGCAAGGGCAAAAATATCATTTCACGCTTCAACTGTTAAAAAATTAATAGTTCACTAACGGATGATGACCGCAGGGAATTTGGACTTTTGCAGGGACAACTTATGTAATTTCGGTTTTGCAGGGATATATCCGCAATTCACTATGTTTGCTGGGACGTGTATGCAAATAACCCTTTATTTATTGTTTATTTTTCTAGAATAGGCCATTACTCCGTATCATTTCGATCCGACCACCTTGTAGTTAAATTGAACTAGCCTGTAGAGAGTGCCAAATACTTCGTCCTTTTTCAGTGTTGCTGTTATTTCTATAGAAATAATTGTGGTGGAACTGTGGAAGTCTTCTATTATATGTTTTTCATTGTATGTTTTGTCAAGTGTATTTTTTTGGTTATCTAAATATAGGTACAAATGTAGCTGTTTATTTGTGCTTTTATCTGATCCACTTTTTACTAATACTTGAGAAAAGCAGGTCTTCTCCGAAAAGGATAGAAGGTCCTGATGGGAGAAATCTGCAGCTAATTTTTAGGACGAGGTTGTCTCTGCCGCTCTTCACAGGAGGAAAAGTCGAAGGTGAGCAGGGAGTAGCAATCCACGTCGTGTTGCTTGATGCCAACACTGGGCATGTTGTAACGGAGGGACCCGAGTCATCTGCTAAACTGGACGTTCTCGTGCTCGAGGGCGATTTCAACCAAGAGGACGATGATGACTGGACTGAAGAAGAATTCGAGACCCATGTGGTCAAAGAGCGTGAAGGAAAGAGGCCTCTTCTAACTGGTGACCTACAGGTATCTTTAAAAGAAGGTGTTGGAACCCTTGGGGAACTGATATTTACAGATAACTCCAGCTGGATAAGAAGTAGGAAGTTCAGGCTTGGTTTGAAGGTTGCCCCAGGCTTTTGTGAAGGTGTTCGTGTTAGGGAGGCAAAGACCGAAGCTTTCACTGTCAAGGATCACCGAGGAGAATGTAGGTTTATAAAGACACTGATGTAGTTTCATAGTTCATCTCTGTGTTGGTTCTTAGCTTTTGGCCTGTTTTCTTTTGTGTTCTTAGTATACAAGAAACATTACCCACCTGCCTTAAAGGATGATGTCTGGAGATTGGAAAAGATTGGCAAGGATGGTGCATTTCACAAGAAGTTAAACCTAGCTGGAATTTGTACAGTTGAGGATTTTCTTCGGCTTGTTGTTCGGGATCCGCAAAAATTGAGAAATGTAAAACCTTTAGCACTTGTTTTTTTAGATACTGGCAGTTATACTCCTGCAATAATATCTAGCCACATATATGCCTTCGTAAAATCTGAATTGCCATTTATACCCTTATATGTTTTACCTATATGTTCCCCTATTCAAAAGACACCAACCTTTAGAAGACCTTTTCTAATACAATACTGACATATCCCATGGTTTCGATGACTCAACTTAGGATAAGGTTATTTTGTAAGAAAATGCAAAAGGATATAATATGAAATTCAAATTTTACAGGGGGTATATATCTAAATAGACGATTTCACAGGGATACATGTGTGTGAAAGACCCGTTTTTCCACTGAAATCTGGCCTTGTCCTAGTTTGTTGCTTTACTGAAAAATCTTCTCTGCATTTTGTAGATCCTCGGAAGTGGAATGTCAAATAAGATGTGGGAAAGCCTTGTCGAGCATGCCAAAACCTGTGTCTTGAGTGGGAAGTACTATGTTTACTATTCTGATGACACAAGCAATGTTGGTGCTATATTCAATAATATATATGAGTTCACTGGCCTGATTGCTGGAGGGCAATATGTCTCAGCCGAGTCCCTGATCGACAGCCAGAAGGTAGGTACCTTTTGGATTCTTTTTGCTACATTAGATTCTGCAAAATGTCGTGATGGATGAGTCTAAGACATTGCCAGTCAAATGAAAAATGGTCTATGTAAGAGCTGAGCAGTGATTGTGGTTTAATTATTATTTTATCTTCCAATTATGTTCCTGGCCTGCAAACTTCAATACATCCCTCCCTAATGAAGAACCTTTTATGCTTGCTGAAATTTAAAATAAAGAATTTGTAAAATGTTTATACTCCCTTTTTTAGTGGCTACAGTTGCTTTTGCAAGTGATATTCTTCAACTTTGCCTGTAAGGCTTCCAGCCTAGCAATATTGCCATAATCAAGGTGTTATCGACAGATAATGGATGTTCACTTGCATGTTATGCTTTCTATAAAATAAACATAGTACCACTTCGTGTAGCCAGTCCAGGATTACACTATAGTATTATCATCAGTCACTTCTAACTTTATGGATCTCTCCTCTCTGTCAAGCTTATAATGCATGTTCTGCCGATAATTTTATTCTTGGCCTGTACTAAATAATATATTTATTGTTCTAGATGAATAAATGTGAAGTGTTATACCACATCCAAACTTGCCTCTGCTGTTATCTCATTCTTTCTTAGCTAATTATACCATCCAATTTAAAGCCTAAATTATCGAGTTGTCATGATCTGGTCCTTGAAATGTGTGTGACATCTTATTATGGTAATGAAGCAAAAACAGAAGATTATTGCTGGAAAGGATAATGAATACCCTAATTGTATCTGCAGGTGTTTGCAGATACACTAGTGAAACAGGCGTATGATAACTGGATGCACGTTATCGAATACGATGGCAAGGCTTTATTGAACTTCAAGCAGAACAAGAAGTCAGTTACTACCAGAAATGATACTAGACTAGCTTCATCAAGTTATCCTGCTCAATATGACCAGCAACCATCTGAGCATAGTACCTCAATTCCAATGCCTGTAGAGCAACCTTCAATGGACAGAGTAGCTGGTGGAGGTAATGAGTCCTTCAACTTAGATCCCCATGGTGTTGTGTTGTTAAACAAGCGCTGGTTTATAGCATACATTATCTTTTATTGCATCTAACTATTCGGAAGACATGCCTTTCTACTTAACGTGTTTCGTTTAAGTAATATACCGGTCCTACGAGCACCTGTTTCTCTTTGGATCCAATGCCTAACATCCTCTATGTCATGAACGCCCACAAAAGTGCACATATTGGATATGGTGTATATGGCTCTTTTGCAGGATAACTTTTACATTGCTGAACGTATTAACAGGTTACACATACTGGGAATGTTGAGTGGGCGGCCTTAATTTGGAGTCATTTGAAACAACACTGCATCCATATAGTGAATATGACAATAAGAACAACTCTTTATGCATTTTTAACAACTAATCTAATAATTACGTCTTCTTATATGAAATTATTCCTCACAAGTCCGATGAGCTGGATATAATTTCTGCACATAAAAGTTCTGCCGATTTCTAAACCATGTGCAGCAGCGTAGCTGCATAATTTCTTCACTGGCCCTTTTATTGGTAAATCTTGTATGCCTTTTGCAATACCTTTTTTTTCCCCTCTTGTATTGAATGAGTGTGGCATATGAATGCGTCTATCACCCTATGCTTTGTTTCAAATGATTTGGATGATTATGAACCTTTTTCAACAGCCGGTGTTTCCTAAATGTGAATTTTATTTTGTTCAGGAGATGGAAATGCAGTTGGGTACAACGGGAATCAATTATCAACGTACTCCACTGATCCTCAGCAAATTACACCAAACATCCAGCAATTCGAGAGCACTTCGTTTGCTTCAGAGAGCCAATTCAGCAGTACCTCCTCCCACCAAGCTCACAAAAGCACTAGCGATTTAGCACACCGCCCGCCGCAACAATCGAGCTTTGATTTCATGGCCCAATCCTCAAGGCCAACTGACCTCAATCTCTACGACGAATACTTAACAGAGGATGAGATCCGAATGCGCAGCCACGAGATACTGGAGAACGACGAGATGCAGCATCTCCTACGTGTCCTAAGCATGGGCGGGGCTCCAACTAACGTAGCGGTAGACGGTTACGGCTTCTCTTCTTACATGCCATCCCCTTGCCCGAACTTCAACTTCGACGAGGAGCAAAGAAGCACTTCTGGGAAAGCCGTTGTGGGGTGGCTTAAGATCAAAGCTGCTATGAGATGGGGCATCTTCGTCAGGAAGAAAGCCGCTGAGAGAAGAGCTCAGCTGGTTGAGCTCGATGATTAGCAGATCTTTCAAGTTGTTTATGTATTATTTCTTGTGTGTCTGTATCATAGCTGTGTTATTACTACTAAGTTGTTGCCAGCAATGAATGGTCAGCTGTATACATGGCACTTAACTGCTGTCGCCGACAACTGCATGTTACACGACTTTCCGATTAGGCTCTTGTTTAATTTCTGCGATTGCGCGCAACACGCTTCGAAGGTTTCTAAACACTTTGCGCTTTACTGGAATAGCTATTCAGGTTTCTTTGAACAATTTTCATGCACACATCATTTCTGGTACATTTTACTCGAAGCCGAACAGGTCCTCGCCGTTATCACTTCTCTTTGCGCAAGCTGTGAACTGTTTCTCTCTGTTTTTCATGAGCTTCAAACCTGGTCTAACAAATTATGGCTTTGTTTGGATGTTAGGATATGTTATACTTTATTCAGTTATGCACTCGAGGGATTTTCATTTTGTGATTGCCATGTAAACGCACGTATCATTTTTATTCCTCTGCGAGGTTGGCACAATTATGATTTTACATGATACTGCATCTAAACTAAATTAAGATGGTATTTTTAATATTGAGCTGAGGATCTTTTCGTAGTAAGGGATAGATCACAGATAGAAGGGCACTAATAAAGTTAACCCTTTTTTTTTTTTTTTTTTTAACCGTAATTAGAATAGTATTGACAAAACAAGCATACCTATTTTGACTTTGCAAACTTATTTTGTGACCACTACGTTGTAGACACCATTACAATATGAAAAAAAAGAAAAAGAAAAAAAGAATGACACCGAAGGCAACAAGGAGGTCTCAAGAACAGAGACCAATATCACGTAGAGTTGTTAGTTGCAGCAGAGATTAATTTTAAAGAAAAAGTTACAAGCTCAAATAAGCAAACGCGTTTGACGTGTAGAAAATGCGTCAGGGTTTGACACACTATTAAGTTATATAGTTTATTTCACCGAGATATCTAACCGCATCTTATGCTATGTTATCAACATGACTATAATTAGTGTATCCCAGTAACCAAAAATTTTTGCTGAGTTGATGTACGTATAGCTAAATATTCAATAAAGTTTGGATTTGAGAGGATAAGACAAAAAAAATTATGGGAGAATTAAATGACTAAAAAGTATCATGAGTGAGATAAAACTTCAATTGAGAGTTTTCTAATGACACCTTAGTGGGGAGTCCCTGATCCGCTGCCACATATTAATTTTGTCTTTATTTAAGAGTTATTGGTGGTCTTCAATAATATTAAAGCCTCAAGAAATTTTAAATATTAGAGAGGAGTGTTGTAATTGTTAGATAGAGGCAGAACTGATGCAGGACAGCAAATCGATAACTCTTCAACAAGACACTATTGAAAAGCTTCCCACTGAAGTTTTTTCCTCGAGGATCATAAAAGATTTAGATTTTAAATCACTGAATTTTGTCAAATTTGTTGAGATGGGACTGTTAAACCCTACCTAAGAGGTTTAGATTGAAACCCTCTAAAACTTGCCCTCTATCCATCACAATCTTTGATATCTCTAGCTAGCTTGAGTCCCTTATTCATTCCCTTTCTCCTAATATTGTTTTTTTTCATTTTATTCCGTCCAATTCAATCCTTAATGCCAAATAGGTGTAGAATTAGTAGGACAATTAAAGCTGATACCATTCTAGAACTTGTCTTAAAAAATAGTTTGTGTGGTTATGGAACTTCATTAGAAACCAACCCAACAAGACCACTAGGATGACCTAGTTAATAATCTATTCCAGGGGTTTCTTATTGCAGGCAAAGTCAACTCACCTAATCCTATAGAGAGAGAGAGAGAGAGAGAGAGAGAACAATCTATATATGCATGTTTCAATAATTTGCCACTCCTTTTGTTTTCTCAGTGGCAACTCAATTAATAGAGGATACATAAGATGAAGTTGTTTAGGTGACCCTGCTCCATATATGAAGTTAATTAGACTACTAGAGGAAGGAGATGTGTACTTGTCTCTGAAACCATCTTATTGGAAGATTCTTGTAGTCTCTTTATTCCCTGCTTAATTATATACACACTTTGATTACATGAAAACTTTTTGCATGGCTATGCATGCATGTATTCTTTTTCCAGGCCAGTAGGGTTTCCTAGTAGGGTTGGGACCTTTGGACTAATTTGTTTAGTAATTTAACAGTGTACTGGCATTGGAAAACTTAATTTGATTTGGTTAATCCGGGAGGTTTTGAAACTTGGAACATGCGATTTTATCCATCGAAAGTTTAATGGGTTCAATAAGTCTGGGGGGATTCAAACTCAGAATCTTCTATTCTGATACTATATTAGATTATATGAGACAATTATTTTTCTTAAAAATTTAAGCTATCAGAGAGCGGTGTTTTTGATATTTACATTCTCATCGGAGAAATCTATATATTGGTTCAACTTCTTGTTAAATTGGCAAGTTATTAATTAGTACTCACATAATCTATTATGCAATCACTTTTTTTAAAAAAATCATACATAAGCTAGGCTAATTTATTGGAATTGAGCAACATTACAAAACACAACACGTATAGTTCTTAGTGTTGCTTTAATATTTAAAGAGATTTATTTGTTGAATTTACTATCTAACAACCCCCACAATCAACTTAAAGTTGCCTTATCTTGTTAAGTCAAACATGAATATATTTTTATTGAAGGTTGGAATTAAGATCTTAGCTTCTACATACATATATATATATATATATATATATATATATATATATATATATGGCCTTGTGCTCTTGTGATATTTAGCTTCCTTAACAAGAGGTTTCTTTTTTTAAAATTTATGAGTGATTTGCATTTATCTGAGGATTAGGTGTCATGCCATGCAAAATTCACACCTTATATAATATATAGTTGGTGTTGTACATGATTGATGATGTACTTGTGAATAGTTTAGCTTCTGTACTTTTAAAAGTATATGGGAATATATGTGCTCGTAATTTTTAGCCGTCGGATCACCTCAAAATTCGTACAGCAATAATAAAAAAGACTTAACGGAACAAATCGTTAATAATACTAAACAAATCTTGAGGCGATCCGATAGCGACAGATGTTCCTGTGCTTTTAAGAGTACAAAGGTACATCTCTCTCTCTCTCTCTCTCTCTCTCTATATATATATATATATATAGAGGTAAAAAAAAATCTTGCCAAACAAGAGGATTTGTGAACAATATATGCTTAATAATTGCAACATTTTACACATTATATATTAAACCTACAAATTAATCAATGGTTGAATTTCTATGTTGATCTTGTAAATTATAGATAAACATAGAATTTATTCATAAATTTACGTGGCCAAACCGTTTGGTATTGATCCATATATATAGTGATACTATATAAAAAAGAGTTGTAGCAAAAGCATATAAAAATATGCTTCTAATATGACCCAATTAAGGGGCTCGGTGAACGACTTTATGTATATGCTTACGGAAACAGATGATATATTTTTGTATTGCAATTTTTTAGTGCACGTAATTAATGTAATTTAACCTGCACCTAAGCATTAATATGTTCCCTTGATCAAAAAGCAGTAATGGAACGTTGCTTTCCCTTGGCGCAAGCAATTAGAAGCACTTTTCAAACTAACCATCAAAAAAAGTCTCTGATTAATTAACCGTTTCAAACGCTGTAGCTTGACACCGCAAGAAGCCTATTTGCCCACGGTTTTCCTTTCCTTTTGGAGTTAAGTGACACGTATAATTAACGGATCCTAACCTATTGAGTTAATTAATTGACAAATTAATTGATTAAGACTCTATCATATATATGGAACCGAACGATTGTTACAACAAATACCGCACAGAAATCTGATTGTGATTAAAATTTAACTAATTTTGTGATAAAAATAAATAAATCAAACTTGCAGATAAACGCAAATACCTCAATAAAGATTTGATCTTATTCGGAAGCGTGCGAGGCACTGACCTAAGACGTCTCGTACTTACGTGCGGGAATCTCAAAATACGACTGGAATTCCTACTTCTGGGAGTACGATCATGAAGGAGTTAGACGGAGATTCTTTCAACACCCAATAGATAAAAAAATATTAGAATAATATAAATAGCTAGGGATTAACTAATTATCTCATATCCCTCCTAACAGAGGGGAGAAAAAGAAATAATATATAAAAAAGAGAATTAATGCTATTTCTCGTTACGAGAAAAAGGAGCGGAACCTGCGTAACGGAATGAAATTTCGTTTGGCGTAAGAAACGAAATGGAAAAATATTCTTTCTTTCTCGTTAAAAAACATAGTAACATAAATAAATAAAATAAAATAAATAAAATAATAAATAAAATTAAAAATATAATAAATTAAATATTAAAAAAATAATTTAATTAAATAAATAATAATAATAAGGATTTTGAACTTTTCATAAACAATGATTTGGTGATAACATTATTTGGGCTTCGTTTGGTATTGCTGGAAGATTGCGTTACGTGGTTGAAAAAATATCCTGTTTGTTTCCGTATATAATATTGTGTTCCGCATATCGCAATAAGTCGATTACGATATATTTTTTGCGTTTCCACCGAAAAACGCAGAAGCATCCCTAAATGTTTTTTTCACAACTCCATTTTATTAGATAGTTCGCTAATAGCTAGCTTGATAATTAATATTCAAGGTTTAAAGTTTAAAGCCTAATTATTTCGCACTTTTAGCTGAGGTTATTTTTAAAAAATAAAAAAGAAAAATTTATAATACGTAAAAAAGTTGAGAACAAAAAAAGAATGGTAAACGTTTACGAACAACGAACCTGACTAAAAGGTCGGAGGCTTGATGGGTTTTTGAAAATGCATATTAAAACCGAATCCGAGCAAAAATTCAAAATCCGAATCCGACCCAAGCCCAAAACAATTATTCTTTTTACTACATTTCAACATTTGTTATATTAAAATTTAATTATTTAGAACAGACAAATCCATGCCTGAATCAAAATCCCTCATATTTTTGTTCTATATAATTGTGTCTTAAACCATACCCATTAGATAAAACTGTTTCTTCGACTTTGGGTTCGGATAAATTTTGGGCGTCTGTACCTATTGACATCGCTATAAATGTGTGAGTTTAACCTGTACAAGGTTGCTTGCTACCTAATTCTCAAAAAACCCTGTACAAGCAATAATTTCCAAAAATTATTAAGTAGCCCATCAAGTGAATAGAAAAATAAATGATAAATAAATATTCTTCAATATATATATATATATATATAGTATCGAGGCTCTTCTAACGCTCATAAGAAAAACATAGTTAAGATGAAAGTATATATGTATATACATATATATATTTATTGATGGGATCGCAAAAAATATTTTGTAACTTACTCATTGCAATATAAAAACTTACGTAGGCACATTTTTTTTTATACTTTCTAAACAAATGTACAATAATTGTTATGCAATGTACCAAATGGAGCTTTAAAATCTGCTCATGTGGTTTGATCTAGCTTGCATATATAAATTATTATTGCACCATTAATTAGAATCATCAAGATGAGCTAGCAAAGAACCAATGTTACAAAAATAATACCTAATATTATATATTATATGCATATATAGTGTGCCATGTTGTACTTTACAATTGAGCACACTTGAGCTCAAGTACGTTTCAAATGCTAAAATCCAATTATGTCATTCAATGCTATAATTAATATATATAGAATATGGCCACTTCCTTAATTATTACTCCTCTATTCTATCTCTTTATTATTCCTTGTGTTTATCCCCAAGAGCATTGCTATATATGGGTACTTTTATCAAAGATCCTCTAAACAATTGCTGATGTGTTAGCTAGTATAGTTATATGAGAAATCATGTACATATAATAGTTTAAGTAATATTGGTAGATTGTCAAACTAGTGGAAAGTGAGAAAAAAAAAAAAAACTACAGAAAAAATAATATTATGTTTATTTGTATTTTGTTCAATATAAAATAGAAAAGAACTTTCAATGAAGAGAAAACGAAAGAGAGTTTTTAGTGCTTAATCTGCATTTTCAACTTGACAAAAATATTTATTTTTTAAGCCCAAAAGAATGTTTTTTGAATTCTTTTAAGTGAAACCAAATAGAGACCTATAAACCACATGCCAATATATATCAACAACGTACGTAGTTAATTTCATATTCCCTATATATATATCACATAATCTAGTTGAAAATATACAGAATTTATCTGAACTATTAATCATTTAGAGTTTACTATCAAACCCATTAAAATTTTGATTTTACTACCCAACTTTTTAATTTATTTGATTTGAATCAATCAACGCCATTTTAACTTTAAAATTTGAGTGCGTAAATATTTATCTTTACTTTTAGTTAGTATACTTCATATAATTCTTGCAACTATAAATTTAATAAAAGTAAGCAATGAGCTTCCTTTTGAAGTCAAAATTTCGCTGACTAACTCAAAACAAACAAATTAAAATGTTGGATAGAAAAATCAAAATTTTAAAAGATTGGATAATCGACTCAAGATGCATGAGCCATACATAATTCAGAAAAGTACAACTCTTTTTTATTCCAAAAATATATTTTTGAATATCTTTTATATAAAATTAAATACAACGCTATACGGTACATACAGACAGATCAGTGAATAATGGAGCGACCATTCCTAGCGCAAGTGGCAAAGGGTTTGATGGTCTGTGTCCCAAATTCGAATCCTAGTTGATTCACATTTCCAGCTAAGTTTATTTCTAAAATAAAATAAACGAAGCCAGTGAATATATATACGTACATACACAAGGGTACGTACCCAAAGCATATATATCCCAGTCCCCAACCATCCCTTTCCCATGTTTAAAGAGTGGTCGCCTTGCTGATGAGAGGCAAGCCCCATGAGATTCCGAAATTCTAAGCAAGGACAAGAAGAAAAACACACAAACCCTAGTCCTCCCCCCCACCCCCCTCTTTTCCTTGCTTTCTTATAACTAAGTCTTCTTTACTTTTTGTAATTAATTGTTTAATCCTATCTTTGTGTTCTTCTTATATTTGTCCTTCTAGAAAGGTCAAACAATAGTTTTCTCTTCAAGGCCTAAAAGGTGTTGCAAATCCCAACACCTTATCCTTTGTTCTTAAAGTAATGAGAGCCCCCCCCTCCACTTGTACACCAAGAGAGAGAATTGGTGCTCTACAAGGTAGACTTTCTTATATATATAGGTCTAACCTTCCACTCTCTCTCTCTCTCTCTCTCTCTCTCTCTCTCTCTCTCTCTCTCTCTCTATTTTTTTAAAGAGTTGTTGGAATTATTAGAACCCAAAATTACTTTTGGTTTAAATTAAGATTATTGGCATGTCCAAAGTTTTCTAGGGTACTTAGCTTTTTTTGTGTTAGTTTCTTTATAGTGGTTGAGACCATTGAGGGGACAAGGTGTGGCTTGGATTAATTATTGGCTAATGATAAGGTTTTGTTGTTGGGTATATATAATTTCATTGTGAATGGGGATGGGTTACTTCTATTTCATGCATTCTTTTGAGTTGGTTAACATTAGTATCAAAGGAAAAAAAATTGTGTCATGGACCCAACATTGCATGGTGCTTTATTCTAGGCCTCATACAGAAGAAATTGGGATGTTAAAGAAGAAACTAGTGCAGGCACCAAAGTCTCCAATGCTCATACACAGAGCTATTACAATTCAAGTGTAAATCTATAAAGAGGATCTACAAATGTAAAAGATGTATATCTTAAATATTATAAATATTGATAATTAATTACATTTTCTTCAGCCAACGAGTAACGATAGAATCTTATAATAACATTGATTCTTGCGACTACATTCTGTTTAAAAGATCGATCTAGTAGAAAATGGTTTAAGAATAATTAGAACATTTCAGCTCTAGATGTTGGAGATCATGTGAGCCATTCCACATGCATTAACTAAAATTTAACAGGCCAAAAATTGGTGATTGTGGAAATCAAACTCAGGATCTTTTAGAACTGAGGACTTATGATTAATTGACCCTAATTACATGTTATCCTATATATCGATCTAATAAAAAATGGTCCAAGAATAATACTTATAGTTTCTAGAAAGATTCATGCGACTATTTGATTGTTAGATGATAAATTCATAAAAATTATAATTTTGTACATACATAAACAATATATTTGAAAGATCCAGATCATATATATCAATTGTTCTAAATTAAGATTTTAATGCATCTAATTTTTGAGTTTCGAAGATGAGACTCCACTGTATAACTGTAGTGTGTGTAATTAGTGATTTCTCATGTCAAATTAAAATTATACATCACCAAAATGTGAAGAAACAGTTAGAAGTTATACATCAACTGCAATTGGACTTGGTTGCATGAGTCAAGACTATATAATACATATAGTTAATTTTGGTGTATAGAAATTTTTTATTATGCTTCCATTGGAAATCTGAGGGTTCCTAATTTATTGTGCATTATATGCAAGGAATATTTGAACCCAATAGGCCATTCAGTGTAGTACTAGATGATATATATTTTATGCATTTTAATTACTTTAGATTTCAATTCGTGCATTATTCTCACCTACATACCCAAATCTTTAGTATGAAACGAAATGGAACATTACTGACTAGAAGATCGCATATTCAGTTTTTTTTTTTTTCTTTCTCTTTTTGGATTGATACATATCGATTATTAGATTGAAATACTTAATTTCTATGATTTGTTGTTATCAATAAAATTTCTAATGACCGACCGTCCCTAGAGCAAGTGGCAAAAGACTTACCTGAGTTCCCAAGTTCGAATCCTAGTTGATTTACATTTCTAGCTAAGTTTATTTTTAAATGAAATAAACGAAACGGGTAGCATGCTACTTATTTCTCAAAAAAAAATAATAATAATAATTCTAATGTTTGTTTGAAATTAATGTAGGAGCAATTCTATTAATGTTGGACTAATTAACATGCAAGATAATATATATGTAGAACAATATCTAAAATATGAAGCAATGAGGAATAGTATGATCTAAGATCTTAACACATGTGCATCGATCTTGTATGTACATCTCGGAATTTGAGAGTCCAACCTTAGACAAAAAGGGTTAAGCCACTTGTTCGAATTAGAAATGTCTATAGTCCTTTTAGAAGTTCTTGGTTTTTCTATATCCAGACTCTTTCATTATGATAAAATGTATTATAGAACAGTCACATATAATGATATGTCAAATCCATAAGGTCTTGGATAGCAAGTGAAATGCCTTTTTTCCCCTAAAATTTGGTAACTTTGGTTGGCATATGATGTATGTAATGTGGTAATGAAGAGTATTACTCATGAGAATTTTCATACGACAAAAGATGAGCCTTTAGTATAGCAAGCTATATATGATATACCAAACTAGCAATTGTTCATACACAAACACCTAAACATATTGTCCAAATGATGGTCAAAAAGTAAAAAAAAAAAAGGGGGACTAGTTTCAATTAATCCATGCAGTAACTAACTCTTTGACATATAACTCATTGATTGATAACAAATGATGATCATAAAAGTAACTAGTTTCAATTAATCCATACAGGAGTTAACTAACTATTTGAAATATAACTCATTGATTGATAAAGTTGTAAAATTGAGAATTTCAAACAGTGAAGATTTCAACAGCTATGTAGGTCACTTTATAGACCTTTATTAAAGCACACAAGTCATACATAATGAAACTTTAATCCCTCCTCTCTCTCATTTGGTCTTCCAAATAGGAATATAATAATACCGTTCGCGGTTAATTAAGCCGTGATCTTGCCTTGTCATTGTGGTGAGAATTAATCACTCTATTGTAACCATACCTTAGTGGACTTTATCAATCTTAGATTTGAAATCTAATAAACAAATATATAGAGTAGGAGAGACAACAAAGACTAGGAAAAGCATGCATTTAAATATTGTTGTAAAAGGTGGCACACAAAGGAATGATCCAAAAACCCTAACTCATTTCTTCTGCAGCGTTGTAATATCATAGGTAGAGCATTAAATGAGCCTATCTTTCTCTTATCCTCTTATAAAGCTCTCACATCCTCCTCACCAATCTGAAAAAGCCCATATATGCTATACTGTAGATAGTTAAGGAGAGTAAAGGAGAGAGAAGAGCTAAGAAAGAAGAAAAGAGAGAGAGAGATGGGGAGGGCGCCGTGTTGCGACAAAGCGAACGTGAAGAAGGGGCCGTGGTCGCCCGAGGAGGACGCGAAGCTCAAGGCTTATATTGAAGAACAAGGGACTGGTGGAAATTGGATTGCACTGCCTCAGAAGATTGGTTAGTTAATTAGCTCTTAGCTCATGAAACCCTAATTCCACTTTTCTTTCTCTTGTCACATCTAATCTTGGATTAGGGTTTCTCTTAATTAGCTTCAAATACTTAGACCAATTAGAGAACATATATGGGGGTGTTGAGAGTTGAGATACCTAATTTATGCCTCTATTTAATCAAGAATTCTAGTGATACATGGAGCGATCTACGGTTTTATTCTTAGGCTTCTTTAAATCATGCACCCTTGTTAATTGAAGGTTTTCTACAATTTTTCAATGAATATTGCAGGGTTAAAGAGGTGTGGGAAGAGTTGCAGGCTGAGATGGTTGAACTATCTGAGGCCGAATATAAAGCATGGTGGTTTCTCCGAAGAAGAGGATCGAATTATATGTAGCCTCTACATAAGTATTGGGAGCAGGTAACAACTTCTTCAGATTCATTGCACTCTTTGTAGTTATTTGTTCAGTTATATAAATTGCTAACGTGAAGTACTAAATTCTATGCGCAGGTGGTCGATAATTGCAGCACAATTACCAGGGCGAACCGACAATGATATCAAGAACTATTGGAATACAAGGCTGAAGAAGAAACTATTAGGAAAGCGAAGAGAATCGACGCACTCTCGAAGTCTCCCTGTTAACCAGGAACGCAGCGAGGAAGGTGTTACGGGGAACAACGAAGGGCCTTCGCAAACCCTAAGTGCATCAGCCCTTGAAAGAATGCAACTCCACATGAAGCTTCAAGGCCTATACAGCCCCTTCTCCTTCTACAACAATCCCGCACTGTGGCCGCCAAAACTCGGTGCTACAAATGAGATCGCCACGAATCCAACGCAGCAGTTATCCAACTGCAATGCTTTTGTATCAGCTAATCAGACTATGGCAGGAAACAAAGTCGAAATGCCTCGCGATATTAGTCCATACATGCAGGAACATGTTGACATCTCCAAACTAGGGTTCCCTACGGGCACCAACAACGTCAGCATCGATAACTCGAACTCGAACTTCATGAGCACTCCCAATATCGTAGGGCTCGAGGCCGAGCTACAAGACCTGTGGGACGTCGAGGAAGAGAGCTTAGAAGCGCAAGAGGAGCGTAGAACGGTGGAATTGGACTGTTTCGAAGAAGCAAACGGAAGTAAAGAGAGTATGAATTGCAATTGGTGGGACAACATTAATGGCTCCGCTCTCCACTCCGATTCGATGCTTCAAGATGTTCTAGGGTATGACTTATAGCCATGCAAATGGAACTAGTTGAGAATTTTAAGCTTTGATAAAACCGGTTCAATCTATATATGCCATAAAATGATGCTGTTGATATGTGAATAATAGTACAGTATGCTTGTTGCCAGTAGCTTAACTAAACTCTTATGTTCAATTAAGGTTAATGAAACTCCTGCTTGATCTCCTTCCATGTGCAATAATTTCTATGTTAATTATAGTCTGTGCAACCTGGCATCTTACTATGGGATATGGAATATTAAAATAAAGAATCTCAGTTCTTGTTTCATTGTGTCTTGTTCCCTATAGCTGTTGTTTTGTTATGAGATTCCTTTTGAATCTGTTATACTACTGAACACAAGGAAACTACCATTTGGTCTTATTGCAATCTCATTTGCACATGTAGTTTTTATGAGATTAAATTAACTAATATTATCTTCCTGTGGAATGGGTTAAAGAATTCAGTTGAGCAGCTTTATACTGTTGAGCGAAACATGCTGGAGCTAGCTTCTTTTTTTTCCCTGAGGCTGTGCTAGATCCTATATGTGAATACATATAAATATAAAACATTATTCTCTTGTTAGGTTCTGTGACATGTATTTATGATTGAGTTTTTCTTTACCATTAGAGTTGTTCTCTCGAAGATATCTGACTCTTTTATGAGCAGAGTGTTAAGAGTATTTCCGAATCATTTCTATTCAAAGTAATCTTATGATATATAGTATGGTGCCAGAACCTTTTTATTTTTTAAGAAGTAGATCTTGTGATTAACTTAATCTTCGCAATGCTATTAGAAGACGCTTGATGAATTTCCTGCAAGTGTTCTTGTTCTTGTTGTTTATTTATTTATTTTGGCCATTTGCTTGCTCCAAGTATAAATTCACTTCTTTTTAAAAATACATGCATCAAAACTAAAAGGAATGTAGTAGATATATACTAGGCCACCAAAAGTGCAAGGATAACCAACAATAGTCTCAAACCATTTACACATTGTACAAATATAAGTTGAAAGAAAGAAAATAAAATGAGGAGATCACTTGATGGATTTTTCTGTTTCCTCTCTATTATTATTATTGAGTACTATATAATAATTTGTTCCCAATAATATATTGTTAAACACTATGGCAATTATAAGATGTGCTCTTTGGTCTTGATGCCTCCTCTGCCCTAAAGCTTCCTATAACTAAATTACTAAATGTAACTGGTTTCGTCATGATATTAGATACATTTATCTCATGTAAAATTTTTAATAGCTAAATTTCATCATCACTATTTGAACTCTCTTGATTTGTTATACCTTGCATCAATATGCTTTGCTCTGATAAATTGATTTTTTTAGCAAAATAAACAATACCTTGACTTTGACTATTATAACTGATGATATATTACCTAATTATACTCTATAATATAATTCCGAGTTTACGGAACTACTCTTTAAGCTTTTTTGCTTTCTTGGCTTCTTTAATGGCTATTACATACTCCATCTCTTTCGTCGATAAGTAGATTACAACACGCTGCAACGTGAACTTCCAACTTGTAGATCGACTTACTAGTCCAAAGATCGATCGATGTAAAATATGTTCAGATTTTGAGCATGGTTGGAGTTCACATATTCTCACTTTTAGTTGCTTTGAATTCTCTCTCCTGTATGGAATTTCAATTTGCCTCAACCACAAAATCCTATTTATCACCTCTCACTATCATTTACTTGGATTGAACATATATATATATATCGAAGAACAATATATATATACTAATTGTCCGTGAAATATCATGCATAATACACAAATCACAGCTAACCTAAGACAACAAATTGCATTATCTTATTTTTGTACTCTATATCTAAGAAAAAAATTAAAATTATAGATTTAACCATGGCTCACTTTTAAATTTTTATTGGGCTTACATAAGTTCATTTTGGAAGTGAGGTAAGCAAATTTCAGCCAAATTTCAATTAAAAAAATTTGGTTTGGGATTCACCCTCACTACACCCTGAAACTACAAGGTTTAATTGCGAGAGCCCCACGATTTCTGCCTAAATTTGTGCAATTAAAAATAAAAATTGCACAATTAATCCAGGCGCGCAAAACTTAGGATAAGTTTGATATTAAGAATCAACCATTAGACAAAATGAATTTTGGAGAAAAATATATAAAACTATAGAACTATTTTTCGGTGGAAATGCAAAAAGAATATACCTTAGAACTATAAACTGATTTATTGCGATACACACTAGCTACAATGCCAAACTGAGCCTTAGAACTATATAACTAAGGGCAGTATAGGGTTCAATTACCCAAGTTTTAATTCACTAATCACGCATACATTCATTGTTCTTTCTACGTTTTTAATTCACTGATCACGCATACGTTCATTTATGGTTCATTAATCATTTTCAGAGAGGTTTTGGTAAGAGTGTAAGGAACTTACCCAAACTACAACCCCTTTTAAATCGACAATTAAACTTCGCAAATATTTAATTTTAGTGCTTAACCTCTAAATCTTTCAATTCATTAAAATATTTGCTAATTTTATTTGAACAAGTAACTAAAATCAAACTTTCAGTAGTCTAAAATTAAGTTGCAGATAAGCAGACAAAAAAATAGCTACCTGAAACTTCTGTGGCCGCCGAAAGTTTAGGGCAAAACTTCTCCCAGTTTAGAAGCTTTCCCCTGCAGCATTAGTAAGTTGTCGGAATAATCTTAAGTGATTCAAACAACACTTCTATAGAAGCTCCAGAATAGGCCGTTCTCATCGAGTAAAATAGTAATCAAAAGCTCGAGATATAAATTAAAACAGCAGGCAATACATATATAAACCCCGCCATCCCGCAAGAACCCCGACATAAATCAAATTTTCTAAGACAAATCCTACATCATACAGAGGGAGATGGATAATCCACGAACACAGATTGCGGCGTGTTCACGATTATCAAGGAGCCAGACTTTATCTTACAACAGATAGAGTTGGCATCATTGCAGTGCATCAGTGAAAACATACTCAAAAGGGCGGAAAAACACTGCATAATCCTCACTAAAGTCTTCATAGAACCTTTACACAAACAAAATTTCATCAACAAATTCAACACCTTAGGAGAACGAGAAAGGGTAATATAAATATATGAAGACCGAAACACATTCAAAATATATTATAGATCTTAATAAAGAGGACGACAAATCCTTTCCGTAAATAGATGCTCTTCCCTCCCACCAAGAAAACCAACAGGACCGTAACTGCTCTATTTTAAGTTAACAGTCTACCGATATTGATTTCACGCCAAAATAGTTTCATTATCCGAGAAGCGTGGGGGATGGAAAACCTCACACACTAACATCGACCTTCTGCGCTTTGTTAGGGCGCTTCTCTGCTGAATCTGCTTGCCGGCCACGCTTACCATCAAAATGTCTCCCGCCTCTTGCGTTCCTTCCACCCCTGCAACATATAATTTGCATCAGCTTCTTCTATAAGCTGTTATAAAAGCAAAGTAGCTATTCAGAAAAGTCATTCTGAGTCCGATTGGAGTCGACAAATGCTTACCTCCCTCTGTAGCTTCTGTTTTCCTTATACCTCTTCTCTTGGTTGCCTCGTAGCAAGTTCCAATATTCTCTTTCCTCGTCACCTGAAACCCAAGACTAAATGAACTCAATCTGAACAAATAGAACCTCATGCATTTGATCAAGCAAACTTACTTTTCTTTTTTTGCTAATATGTTTGTTAGGATACTTCATTATCAACTCTAGTACTATTACTACGAGTGTAATTATAGCTCTGCATTATTATTCAAGAAAGCAGTCATTGTCTCTTGATCAAGATTTATAAAGCAGCATCAAATTTGTGCCTAAATGATGAAGGAAAAAGAAATTACCAGTAAGGGCTTCTAAGGTAACAATATGATTCCTCACAAGTAAGCCACCTTCATTTTCAAGCACTGCAAATGCACGAGCATCTACAGCTGCTTTAGGATCCTCAAACCGGATGTATCCCGAGTCTTCACCCATTTTGAAGTCAACGTACTTCACGAGAAAAATAAAATAAAGAAAATCTTATAATTAGACAGCAATACGACGGTAAAAGAATAATAATTCCGATACAGAACTGCGTCAGCGCTTTTAAAGCATGGCGTGGAAGAAATGGAAACATCTTCAAACCTTATTTGCCAAAGAATCAACCATATATGAAGAATTATCTCAATAAAGAGCAACATAAGAGAAGAGAAAAAGTATAACGACACGGGGAAAAGGCCTTTATGCAAAATAAAGAAACACAGTTTTTGAATTCTTTTTTCTTTTTGGAACCTTAGCTCACTTTCAGCTTTTAGAACCATACTGCCCTCCAATAAACGACCATGCCGAGCAATTCTGAATGATCAATTAACAGTTCAGAATGATTGACGCAGAGCTTCACAATAACCACACTTCACAACAGTGAATTGATTGTTCAAAACTGTCCATCATGGCACAGTAACTGAGAGATGGTTCCGTCGAATAAAAAGTTGGCTAGAGTAGCAAAAGAGAAAGAAAAATATCCCATTTTTGCAAATGCAACAGATAGCTTTTTTGCACTAAATTAACCCCCCCCCCTTCCGGCATTTTAATTGATGTCCTAGTTACACCCTAGCATAAAAATTGTGTTAATTCCACCATTTGTCTTAACTCACATAAGTACAAAATTTGAGATAATTATTGAATTCCACTGTAAAAAGTTGTAGGAACAAAGTTTACAGATAGTATTAGTTGACCCATTTAAGTAAAATTTGCCTCTGTTAACTCATTTTAGTGAAGTTTGCCAACTAAATTCAATAACCATCCCATGCTTTGTGGCATATTTGACACAGGATGAAGTGCAAAGTGAAAATTGATGCAATTTTGAGATTCTGGCTAAAAAGATCTAGAGGGAGGGAAAAAGAATTCCATCCAAAACTACCTTAACCGTTCCAAATTTCTCGAAGATTGCTTTTAGATCTTCTCTTGTAACAACGTCCTTCCCATCGCCACTCTCTTCAGTTGATCCCTTTGCAACATTGTTTTCGCGATCTTGTGCAGCTTCCTCAGTAGCCTTGTCTTCATTGTCACCCACAACATCAGGTGATGATTTCTCGTTATTGTCAACACCTTCAGGAATCTTCCCTTCGCTTGCTTCATCTTTGGGACCTTCCTCATTATCATTCACCTTCTCTTCAGCACTTTGTCCTTTCGTATCATCAACCGACTTGCTCTTTACCTTGAAGTTAATAATCACGCCTTTTGGATAGTTATCACTGGATAGGACACAGATCTACCAGTCAGTTTAATAATTCCCGTGAAAGGACGGTTGAAACTGTTCTCAACAGTTTGAAAAGAAGCTCAAACTTTACCTTCCATTTGGAGAATTTTTATTGGAGCGAGTTTTTTCAAATTCTGCTCTCTTTTTCTCTCTTTCAGCATCAAAATCCTTCCTGTATTACACAGATAATATCCAGAAGAAAATTTTAAAAGAACACTAAACAGAACTTCATTTCTACACAGATAAAAGCAAAAAATAATGTCAGTGACCTGTGATGGATGTCTGAGAAGCAGCAGGGCACAAAATATAATTTATCAAAACTATTTGACTACATTTGTAAGCACTTCCAATTAGACTTTAACCGACCCAAGTTAATGTTATCAATTATCAAAAGTTCAGAACATTGTCATATTGCATAAAGTTGAAAATGTAGTTTTCCTTCATAACTGATTTGAAATTAGTCAATACTGTCTCAATATACCTACGAAGCAAAACAAATGAGAATGGAGCCGATCAAGTACTTGAGGTTTGTTTCTAAGCACCATTATTATACCCTACAGCCCTAAGCCCTAACCCATCCACGTATGAATGCCAACACATCAACAACATAATAGGGTACTCAAAAGTGAGGGACCCAAAGCATTTCTCTTTCTGTAATGATTATCTCATGTATTTCCTTACTTTTAGGCTATTCATCTTATTAGACATTAGACAGTCATCTTAACAGAGACTCATGTATCATAATAACACAAAAGTCACCTTCAATTAAGCAAGAAAAATCAACAGAAAGAAGAAACTTCTTTTTTTAATATAAGAAAGATGAAACTTGTGGTTCTTGCACTCGATTATGCTAAAATGACCCAATAAAGATGTTTTTTTTCTTGAGCAATCAAACTGATCCACGGACCAAAGTATTGTGCTAAGAATAAAAAATTAACCATGCTCGACTACAGGAGACATGTAACAACAGTTATCAGATACCTACAATACAAATGGCGTAGTTGTTTATTTAGCACAACACAAGACGAGTTTAAATGTTAATAACAAAAATATATTGCAGGAAATGATAGAGACAATATTTTGAAAACAAACTTGCCAGTTGAATCCGATCCCACAAATATCAAGTATATTTGTGGTCATGTGACATCTAAAAAGGGAAGATCATGTAAAAAACTGTTTTGAACCGACCTTTTTTTGTTTTTTGGGTTTGAACCAGTCACATGGGATGAACTACATGACATTACACTGAAAATGGTTGCTTGTACTACAAGGTCAGTTCTCACTCCAAGTCAACCAAATTAACAAAGTATATCCAAAAAATGCACATAACCTTTGTTGATATAATTAACCGGAAGAAAGAGAGAACATCAAATGAAGAGTCAATTTAGCTTCAAGCTAGCTAACAGATTTAATTATCAGTTCACGTCATCGTACAGAAGATAGGTATCATGTTGAATACCTTAGCAAGGTACCTAACAACTGAACTTTCCCTGATATTTACCCATATTATTCCTATGTACAGCATAATATTAAAGAATATACCATTATGCAAATAATGCAATAGTCAGTAGGCCAACTTTTGGAAATTGAACAACATCTTATCCCACAGAAAAAAGGAAAAAATAAAAAGCAAGGACAGATCAGTGGAGGCTGGGGGGAACCATATGATAAAGATTTTGAAATAATAAGTTAATGCATAAATATGAGAAGTATGGACTAAAATGTTGACCAAACAAGAAACATACAGTTACAATCTTCTGAAAAAAAAATCATCAAGATTTATAGATTACTTTGGTTTTATTTCAAGCTCTGCTCCTGCAAAAGATAATTTCTCCATCAAAACCTTTTTTGCATCCTCTTCTTCTGAAAACTCAATCAGAGCACTGCCACAGAAGTGCCTTTTGTCAGAAACATGGCGTGGTAGCCTTACACTATTAACCTGCAATTATTGATACAGCATTACAGTCAATAGAAATAAGAAGTAAGTGCTCGCACTATAGGGACCATTGATCAGTACAGTAACAATAGTCTAGAGGTTGCAATCTCAAAGTTGAAAATTTAAATACAGAGACCAGCCAATCGTCACAAAAATTTAATAAGTAATAATTAGTATAATGGCTTCAGAACTGAAAAAAGGGGAACAGAAGAAAGACTCCTTCCTTCCGCTTTGCCAAAAAAGCGTGGTCAGATCTATAACAATTTGATTAAAAGGAAAGTGTCGGGCCAAATTTTCTAGTCTAACAACCTTTTCATGCCAATCAAACTTTTCATGATGGTAATCAAAGAACTTCTGGCACAGGAAAATGCATGCTCACAAACTGCTAATGATTTTTCGTGTACTAACCCTCAGAAACTACCATTGTTACAAATTCCAGATCAATAAATACAGTTTCTTGATGGCAATTGATTCATAATATCGATGCAGATAAGCTATTACTATACTCTGCTACCAAAATTGTTCATGCAAACTAAACTTTATATACCAGTCCCTAATTTAAGGTGGTAATCATGCGAACATTCTCGATTTTAATAGAAATAACAGGTACCTTTGCAAGCTTCGCAAAGAAAGACTCCACAGCTTCCAGCTTAACATCATAAGGCAATGGGGCTGCTGCGATGGTCCTTGAATCTACTTGCTCTATGACCTCGTCTAGTTTTAATTCGGAACTTCTACCAACCCTCTTACCTACATTGATTTACGAGCAAAAATCTAATCACAAGAGAAGGTAGCAGGTTTACAATAAACAAGGCCCATCACTCATACAAATTATTATAGAGATTAAAGCATATAAAGAACTCACCATCCTCGGAAACCCGGAGAGAAGATGATTTCCTCAAGACCTCGGCCACCGCGAGCACCGTCTCCTCCGGGACCTCATCGGGCTTCGTGGCGGCGTTCAAGCCGAGATGGGTCTTCATCCGAGAGAAGGAACATATCAGCGCCAAGCTCACCACTGCAACAATCAGCGACACAGACAAACCCTAATTGCATAAAAAATAAAAATAAAAAAAAGGCAAAAAAAAGGGATCTTGGTTTAGGAAAATACACTCATCCTCGCTCTCCTCCACGGTTTTCTTCAAGAAATTGTCGCGCGGGAGATTGCTATCGCTGAAATAAAATTCCACCTACGAAAAAATACAGAAAAAATCAGAAAAAAATCCATGAAAAAGCGAGCTTTTCCGAGGAAATTGGGGGAGAAAGGAGGAATCACTTGGCGGAGAACGTTCTTGGCCTTGGATTCGTCCAAGGAGACGGTCGCCATTAATGGAGGTGGATAAATTGGGGCCTTGGTTTAGGGTTTTGAGGCAACGAGGGAGGGGGGTAAGGGAGGGAGGGAGGGAGTGGGTGAAAGAGGGGGTTAGGGTTTAAGAACGGAAGTGTTGGGGAAAAAGTTATAGGGCCCCAATTTTCGGACAAAAATTTTGTAGGGACCGTCCCAAACTAATAGTTTGGGGCCGTGCGGATGGGCGCCACGTGGCACATCCGACGGCCACCCTTCCACTTCCTCTACTGCTCTCTCTCTCTCTCTAATAACAGAGGGCTTTTTTGACCCTTAATTTTTTATATTTATTTTTATAAAAGTTATAATATTTTAAAAAATATTATTGTTGTTAATTATAAATATAAATAAAATATATAATCCAGCTCAGTGAATGGATAAAACTGATTTTTTTATCCCTCTTATATTTTTTGTGGTGGTAGAAACGAAAAAGATAACCGTTTAACATTTTTTATAGGAGAGTATATTTTTTTAATAGAAAATAATATGTATGAGGTTATTAGAATAAGAGATATTTCCTAATTAATTGAAAATTTAAAAATTCAAAATTAAATTTGAATATAATTTTTTTTAATTTTAAAATTAAATTTTCGGATATGATATGGGCCGTCATTTAATGGGTTAGGCTAAATCCAAATCGATTGAACACATTTTAATAAAACTTGTTGAGAACAAATAATAATATTTATTGGACTAAAATGAGGCCAGAATTATTAGGTTGAGACAAAAGTTCAAAGGACTTTTACGGGGCCCACAAACTTGTGATCATAATTGACCTACTAAAATGTTGGGCCCAAATTATGTCTTATACGAAGCTTATTAAAAATGCATAGATTGTAATTAAGTCCAAATCAATATTACAGGCCAACCGTAATCTTTTTCCCTTTTTATTTTTTTTATTATTATTATTATTAGTTTTTTACCCCTAATAACTTTTTATTATTTTTATTTTATTATTATTATTATTTTTGCCCCCAATAACGTGAACTCTAGGTTAAAGTTGGCCCCCCCTAAATTCATGAATCTAGGATAATAATCTAACATATACTCAAAAATGCAACTCATTCATACAGAATGAAATTTTGAATATTCACGGAAGTGCAATTCTTTCATGCACGACAACCATCCACAAAAGTTCAACAACTCTACCTATTGAAAAGTTAAAATCATCCTTGCTTATGTTCACTCTTGCAACAGCCACTTCATTATAATAGTTGCATTGAACTATTTAGCTTTTGTTAATTTTTCCACACTATTTCGCTTTTGTTAATTCTTCCTCTATAATATGCCATTGATATTCTCAGAAAATCATAGATTACAACTCAAAAGGCAACACAAAGAAGCTTACAAATATATCATAACAAGAATACAAAGAGAGGATTCTTTACTTTTCGATAGAAGCTCAAAAATTATATATCATAATAATAATGGAATCATTGCAATCTAAAATAACGTCATACTTTATACGATCACTGACCCTTCAAACAGAAACTTGTTAACTCTGTTGAAGGAAGAACTGAATAACCGACTCTCGACAACATCTTGCAAGCATGTAAACATTCAGCAAGAGAAAATAACAACAATTTCACTATCTGGCTAGATAAAGTAACAGTAAATTAGGCAGGACAAATAAGTTCTGCTGCTGCAGTTAACAAAATAACCACAGGAGCCAAATCCGCTTATTAACAAAAACTCAAACTAAATTTCTGATGCCGCTATAGTTGAATTCAGATTAAACTGCACGAAAAATTACAGCGGAAGAAAATTTCGCATGTAAAACCAAATGAGTAAAATGAACATCTAATCTATTCAAGAAAAGACTTCTTTTCTTCATCTTCAAAGCACGTAGAATTGACATCAAAATCAAAAAACCCAAAGTATCTTCTAAGCATCTAATCCATTCAAACGACATCGCCAACTTGTCCTCACTCTCGTTGTGGCTGTCACTCGAATCTACTCCAGAATATACAACGTTCTTTGGTAGCTGTAATTCAATGGTATAAACATTAGAAAATTAGATATAGAGTGCAATACATTAGGGGGGAAAAACACCTAAAACAAAGAACCAAAAAGAAAAAAACCTCAAGCCTCTCTATCATCATTTTTTAAAGAATATTTATTTTCAACCATTCATTTTCTGTTCACTAGATGGATACAAGAACAATATCGAAAGTGCGTGAAATTTGATTTCTAAACACTTTAAGTGGTATAGATCATGTTCAACGGAGCCGATCATCAATTTGGAAGCTCTATCATCGAAACAACTCGAGAGTAAAATTAATTTCAGATTCTTAAGAGATTCTACCAACTCTATATATATATAGAGAGAGAGAGACTAGCCCGGTAAACAAGTCAAACAAGGATTTCCAATTCCTAATTATTCATCCGGATACAATAGAGCCATCTCCTGTTGGACTCCAATAGACACCCTTATGAGAACTTCTCTATTATTTCATAGACCCGGTGTATAAAACAATCAATAGAAAACAAAAGAAGTTAGGCGGACTAGTTGAATTAGTCGGTTTCGACTCGACTTTTAAATAATTGGTCTCACTAAGCTTCTAGTTTTATTTATTTATTTATTTATTTATTTTGTATATAATGGTTGCTTAACACCATTTAACAAAGAGGACTATGGCCATAGAAGAAGTACAAAAAATTTTAAACATGTGAAGTAATAATTAGCATGCGTATCTTTAAGCACAGTGAATTTAATTCAGGTTCATAATTTTTGTTATTAATACAAAATTAATTTCGAAATTAATGATAGTATATTTCACACCTGAGTAAAATATTACATGTGTACTGTAAATAAAATTATATACCAATTATATACTAAGATTTAGTTTGGTATTGACTTCTATCAATACCAATATGCGGAATATAATATTACGTACGAAAACGAAAATGATATTTTTTCATCTTCGTTTTGTACTGCACTTAAAAGTAATTTCTCCGCTGTAATTCGGGACTTTCTGATCGGAGGTGGGAGCTACATATCGGGAGGGGATGAGGCTGTCAGAAAATCAACCAATAACGAAATGCCACGTGTCGCACGGTAATTTTTCTAAGGAGATAGCGAGGAAAAAAAAAAACAAAAGGGAAAAAGGTTGCAACTAAAAGCGCACTATATTTCGAAGGTGGGCCCCACTTCGGAAAGAAACATTCCGTGAACCGCGGTCCATAGACCGGGGATCCAAAAGATGAATCCAAGAAAGGGGACACTTCAGATACCACTTTTTAACTTTAGTATTATATCATTTTAATTGTATCACTTAAAAAATTGTGAGCTTTTAATTTTTAATTTTTGTTTTCTGTTCAACCCCTTGTTATCTTTTCCATCCAAGTGTTATGTGGAGCCCAACTAATTATTAAAAATATCCCAAAAAAATTTAACAAAAATAGCATGGAACCTAGAACTTAATGCTGATTATTGTTGGAAGATCTCAGACCATTTTTAATAACTTTCGTGGAACTCTTTTTATGATTGGGAGAAAAAATTATAGGAGATCGATTGAAGGGAAAACAAAAATAGAAATCATATAGTACTTAAGTGATATAGTTAAAATCATAAGATACTAACCCACTTTAAATGCTAGCCAACAACGATCAAAAGTCGATAGGAGAAGCCTTACACAAAACCAGCCTCAACCGAAATCAAATCAGCGGGAAAATAGGATTCGTATCCACTTTGCAGCACTTCTAGGCGCCCAGAACCTGAGCCCAGATCTACAACCTGGCAGCTTCAACTTGTACGAGTTCAAAATAAAATTTAACCAAATTCACAAGTCAAAGTACAGTGAAACTTCACCCAACTCACTTGTAGATGCTCAAAACACATTCCCAGCTTCTTTGCCAAAATTGAGCTCAATTTGATCACCAAACGGCCCTCAAACCAGATGTAGATCTACTTATGGGTGCCCAGATTCTGCATCCAGAACTTAGCACTTCAGTCCTTTACGCAATTTAGCTCAAATCTGAAAATTTCAACTTATAAAACCAGTGAAGTAGGGTCATAAACCTCTCAATTAGAGTAAAGAATCAATCCAAATCCATCAACAAAGCCTCCCTCAAGATCTGGATTCAAAAGTCCTAAAAATCCTAAAAATCCATCATCGCCTCACAAAAATAGTACTAAAGCTAAATTATCCAAAACCTGAGCTAATCTCACCTCTCAAATCTCAAATTCAGGAGAAAAATGCTTCTAAACTAGTAGATGATGATGGAAAACCAGATTCCACTTCAAAAAAGCCAGCTCCAACAAGATTAGGATCCATAAAAATCAAGAAAAGGTTAATTTTAGCTCAGGGACACTAAAATTCCAGCAAAAATAGCAATTCAAGCTTGCATAACTAATCAAATTACTGTTGAAAAGATTTAACACACTCCTCCACAAATCCACAATCCTTCAAACTAAGTTTCATAGAATTTGGATACTCTTAGATTGCACACGAGCTAAATCTACCTAAAAATAGTCCCAAAAAGATATATTTTATTTAAAAAATATATATTCTGTCTATATATTCAGAAGACTTTCGTTTTTAGATTATGGAAAAGAAGTTCTTTTTATTTTCCAATTTTTTTCTTAAAAAATTATAAAAAAAATACTATTCTCTAAATTTTTGTTTTTTTTTTTTTTTCCTTCAAACAGTTTTTTACTATTTTTTGGAAAAGCAAAACACTCCAAATACTACCATTCAAAAGGTAGCGTAGATCTGACTAACGTTCACAAAAATTCAAATAATTTTTAACAAAAATAAAAAAATTGATGTGACAAATAGTGAACGATAATTTTTGGATAAAAAGAATGTAAGATGTATTTCCTAATTTAGAATTTACAATAGGGATGCAAACAAATCTGGATTGGTGAAGCTTCCACAAAAATCCATCCCAAATGGGGCATCAAGTGATCGATCATTAAAAATATAAAAAAAAATGCAATACACTCCCACTCTGCCCCGATTCGTCAAGTAAATGGAATGGGGGGAGAGGCCCTTTGTTTTCTTTAATCTGTCGTGATCTATCAAAAATCCGTCAAAGATTTGTTCGGTGCTGATTCATCAAATAGAATAATAAATGGAGGCCGAAAATATAATTAATTTTAATCCGTTCCGAATCCGTCTCAATCCAATGAGAAATGAAATGAGATGTAAGAGACCCCCTCCCAGACCTAAACCTGTCTGTTTTCTTTCCTAGTCTACCAATAGCATTGCTTTGATACTTGCGAGAGCATAGACCGCGGTCCATGCGATAATTTCACACGGCGTTGCCGGGGAAACCCCGAGTCCATGACAGTTACGCGAAGCAAATCCCAGCGCCGTTCCCTCTTACATGGCCGAGCGCGCTCCACGGGTCCCCTTAAGCCCACTCTCCTATCCATCCCTCCCCAGCTGCCATCTCCACCCCTCAACACCAAAATCACTCACAGCCCCACTAACAACAGCAACAAAAGAGAAAACTTGAGAATGGCGAGCGAAGGCGCGGAGAAGAGGGCGGTCGGCACGGCGGCCTACTGGGGACTGTCTGCCAGGCCCTGCGACTCTTGCCGCGGCGCCGCGCCTGCAGTCTTGTACTGCCGCGTCGAAGCTGCCTTCTTCTGCGGCGCCTGCGACTCGCGCGTCCATGGCGGCGGCGGCGGTGACGGCGGTGGTGGCAACACGAATACTAATTATAGTAATACAAATAAGGAAATCACCCCACTGCTGCTGCTGCAGCAGCAGCAGCAGCAGCGTGGGCGGCAGCGGCAGCGGCAGCAGCGCCCGCACGAGAGGGTGTGGCTGTGCGAGGTGTGCGAGCAGGCCCCCGCCAGCGTGACCTGCAAGGCCGACGCCGCGGCGCTCTGCGACGCCTGCGACGCCGACATCCACTCCGCCAACCCCCTCGCCCGCCGCCACCACCGCCTCCCCGTCGCCCCCTTCCTCGGCCCCCTCTCCGCCGCCCCCAAACCCTTCCCCTCCTCCTCCTCCTCCTCCTCCGCCGCCGCCGCCGCCGGTGGAATCATCCCCTTCGAAGAAGAAGAAGAGCACGAGCACGAGCACGAGCGCAGGCGCGCGGCGGAGGAGGAGGAGGAGGAAGAAGAGGAAGTAGAAGAGACGGAGGCGGAGGCGGCGTCGTGGCTGCTTCCGGAGCCGACTGCGAAGGAGGCGCTGCTGCCGGCCGACATGGTAGGGGCGGTCGCCGGGGAGGACATGTTCTTTGCTGACTATCCGTATCTTGATCTGAATTATGCCGTGCCGCCGCCGCCGCCGCCGCAGCCGCCGATCCTCGCAGCGGACGGCGGCTTTCAGGATGTCATTACCCATCTCGGCGCCGCCACTGCAGCAGCCGGATCCAAGCACTCCTCCGGCGCCTATCCGGATCACTCCGTAAATCACAGTGTAATTATCTTAACCCCTTTTGCAGCAGTGTAATATACATAAAAATTTATGAAAAATAAAAATAAAATATAAATTTTCTACAATATAAAATGCGTGGCACCAATCGGACACGATCACCTCAAAAGATTCATGTTACTTGTTTTCTCATTTAATTTTGAGTATGAAGTTTCTACAATTTAAAACAAAACAGTAGTGGATGATTCGATCTGATGCATACTGTAGATTTGTTGTCGTAATAAATAAGCCTATATATTGATGCATCAAAATTTTATTTTTTGTTTGAGAAAGAAAATCCAAATTAAAAGGTCATCAAAAATAACAAAGAACTGTACAGTAGATGAACATGATCATAAAATTGCATTCGCAATATTAAGAGCTTCTATATTTTCATCTCTTCTAACATAGAAGATAATAATATTTAGATACAACCGGAATAAATTTCTACAGTAATTAATTAAAAAAGCGATCCAGGGCTCAATTTAATAGTGTGTTAATAGAAAGAATAGTAAAAATTTTATTCCAAGGGCAACTATTGGTACATCAAATTAGATTGATACATCTGAGCCATCCATATTTTGAGGCAATTATCATTTCTCTAGTTCTCTAGTTCAAGACGATATTTTGAACGAACAAAAATTTGAATTCACATAAGAAAAGAATATTAAACATAAACAAAAACTGTTAATGGTCTCTAGTGAGCTAGTTCACAGCTTTCACAGCTTTATTATTGCTGATTTTGTTGATCCTGGGGCAATTAATGTATGGATTTGCAGATGTCGTCATCGGAGGCAGCGGTGGTACCGGACGCAACAGCACAGGGGAAGGACCGGACGGTGCAGATGGATCGGGAGGCGAGGGTGATGCGGTACCGAGAGAAGCGGAAGAACCGGCGATTCGAGAAGACGATACGGTACGCATCGAGAAAGGCATATGCAGAGACGCGGCCGCGCATTAAGGGGAGGTTCGCAAAGCGGGCGGAGGCCGAGGCCGAGGTTGGGAAGATCTACTCATCGGCCGCCGCCGCGGTCGCCGCCCTCATGGCCGACTCCGACTACGGCATTGTACCGTCATTCTAAGATATATAGATATGTACATAATCAACATTCTTATTGCTCTTCCACTCTTCAGCTTGTGACGAGTTCAGCTCAGCGAAGTGCGCACGAACAAACTATTTTGTGAAGGATTTATTCAAATCATGCATCTCACTCTTTTTATGTTACCATTATTTCTGTGGCCAATTCAATACAAAAATAACAAAAAAAATTTGCGAATTAGTTTGTTAGTCCGCGCTTTACTGAGTTGAACTCACTTGTAGAAAATAAAAATGTGCCGAGAACGCTCAAGTATAGGCATTTTGAAATGGGCCTCTCAGCTTTATATATTTTTAATTAACTCTTGCTCAACTTTTCCAATCTAGTTAATTAATTAGCTACCAGTTATTAAGTATATATGTTAATTCTGTTTGCTGAAAAATAATTAAAGCCAGTAAATTTAATAAAATTAACTGTTAGTTCAATAGCTGAGATCACTTTATTTTTAAAAAAAAAAAATGTAAAAAAAGTGTTAATAAAAAAGAATAAAGTTTTATTAAAAAAGTGTTAATAAAAAAGAATAAAGAATAATTTTTTGGTTTGTTTTTTTTTTTTTTTTTTTTTTTTTTTTTTTTTCTTCCTACGAGGCCTAGTTGTCTCATCCTTTCGGTGAATGAAGCGGGTAGCGCTACCTTTTCCTCAAAAAAAAAAAAAAAGAATAAAGTTGGAAGGACTATTTCGTAATGCACTATAGGTGAGGGGGTCTTCATACATTTTTACCATTTGTAGCATTTTAATATATCATCGAGTTGTAATTTCTCTGCCCTTTTTATTGTGATATATCATATGTAAATTATTGCCTTTTTTGAGAGAAAGATAGTATGTTATCCGCTTCGTTTATTTTATTTAGAAATAAGCTTAGCTGGAAATGTAAATTATTGTTATTGCAAAAAGTTTTTATTTAAAACAAAGAGGGTAATGACTTTTTGGTATAAATCTAATTTGTGTCTCCATTGGTTAATTGGTGTGAATTGTTTTAAGGCCATTTTGCATATTTCACTAGTTTTGAAATTTCGCAAAAATAAACCGGCTTTTTAGATTTTACATTTAGGTTGGATTTTCAAAAAATTTGACAAAAAATATTCTATTTCCTTTTTCTCTCCTTTTTATATCTCGTTTTTTTTTCTCTCTCTTTTGGCCTTGTGCTCCTAAGTTTTTAACCGCCTATCAAATTTGATGGATGGTTAGGGTGAAAGAGATGAGTAATTGGAGAGAAATTTGGTTTTTCAATTTCTCTTCTTCTTGAATTTCTTTTCAATTTTTTTTTTCCAATTCACCCAAACCATCCATCAAATTTGATGGGCGGTAAAAAAACTTAAAGACATGACCGTGCTCCTAAAAGCACAAGAAATTCTACTCTCTCTCTCTCTCTTTATATATATATATATATATATATATATATATATATATATATATATATATATATATATATATATATATATATATATTATAATATCAAACTTAATTATATAATACGGATTTATAAACCAAATTTAGTAGTTATAATTTTTCAAGATTTACTTTTTTTTAGAGTTAATGTGTGCTTAAAGAAAACAATTAAATTTAGCTAAGATTATTTAAGTCATTACATTTTAATATGCCTTGATCAACAAAAGTCGGTTGATTTGATTAAAATCAGACTGATTTATTGGTTCAATAGTAGAATCGTCAGTTCAAACGGCTCAAAATGATTTTTTTTACTTTTTAAAGAGTTGAACTGAATTGTTTTATAAACCTGATCATGGATGAACTGGTCGAGCCAACCAGCTCGACTCAATTTTTTACATTATTTTTTTTAGAAATAGATAGCGCGTTATCTGTTTCGTTTAATTTCTTTTAGAAATAAATTTATTTAAATGTAAATTAACTAGGATTCGAACTTGGGACGCACAAACCGAAACCCTTTGCCACTTGCTCTACCGATCGTCCTAGCGCAAGTGGCAAAAGGCTTGGTAGTTAATGACCGAGATCCAAGTCGAACCCTAATTGATTTATATTTCTATTAAGTTTATTTCTAATTAAATAAAACAAACGAAGCAGGTAGCATGTGAATTAACTAGGGTTCGCAACCTGGCTTATTGTTTGTGAATTAGCTCGTATTCAGCTCAAAAGGAGCTCAAGATCAATCGATCGCTCGCTTAATAAACAAGCCGAACAGGAACTAAGATTTTCAGTTTGAAATGTTAACAAGCCGAACACGAGCTTTAATCAGCTCGCTCATGCTCGACTCTATGTAGCTCGGTATATATATTAGAATTTTCTACTATATATATTTAAGCCAACCCAAATACAAAGATACCTATACTTTATGAATTTTAATTATTACATTAAGATTTTTAATTTTCTAATTTTTTTTCAACTTTTATCCAATAGTAAGACTGACAATTTAACTCGTTGTTCGCGAATCAGTTCGTGCTCGGCTCGTTAATAAAATGATAAGCTGAGCTAGATTTTTTAGCTTAATATTTTAATGAGCTATATAATTCGTGTTCGACTCGTTGACAATCCCACCTACTCTTCCTCTCCCTCCCTACTCTCTCCCTATTTTGCTCGCCACCATTTCCTTCCTATTACCTGTATATTTCTATTTGCTTTCGCCACTCTATAATCCCATCCCTATTTCTAGGTTTTGAGAGTTCCTAGCTAGTATGCTTTACGAACTTGAAGATCTAATGCAAGGACTAAACTAAAAAGGAAAAAAAAAATAAAATTTGGCATCTCAAATATTAAACTTAAAGTTTGAGTGTCAAAATAAAACTTACCCAGAAGTTTAAACATGAAATTTTACTTATTTTTCTTTTAAGATAAAGATTAAATTGAAATAATGTGGCCTTTAACTTTTCAGAGGAGTCGTCCATTTTAGGACTACTCGTCCGTGCTTAAAGCGGCGCTTAAGCTCTCTTAATCTTCTCTGGAACGCATCGCCACAAAATCTTGTGGTCTGATTCTCACAATCTCCCCATTTTTAAGCCCCCGATGTTCTCGTCGGGCTCGACTCTAAGTACTGTGCGATGTGAGACTCGTCTCGCTAGCCCGTCATCCGCACGACTCACGAGACTCATCTCACACTCCCTACTTGCATTGGCTCTCTCCGATACGTGCTTCAATCCTAGGACTACTTCCGTCCTAGCACGCTTAACTCTCTTAACCTCTTGGATTTTGCCACCACCTAAAATGCTTAAGCCGGGTTAAGAGTTTAGCCCTATTATATCTCATATATATGACTAATTGACTATATGGGATCTCACAAATAAATTAGAGGTTTGAGCTAAGAATTTAAGTGAAACAAATAGGAAAGCTTAGGATCTCCAATACCAAACGTACAAGTTTAAAAGAATTTTAGTTGTGAGAATCTATTTTTGGACTAAATTGAAATTTAAAAGTTGATGTTTTTCACAAAGGTTAGGGACAGATGTGCAATTTTCCCTACGAGATAAACCCATATATTGTGCGTGAGTCGGACTCGAACCCGAAGACCCGATCCGCTCATTCTCGAGAGAGGAGGTTAAACGCAAACCCTAATTTCCCAACCCTAGGGTTTCTTCGTCTTCTTCCCCGGGCGTAGAGAGAGAAGCGATCGAAGCAACCGACCTACCCCACCCCAACAATGGCGGCGGCGGCGCTCCCTGGTCCGACGAAGCTGCGGTGGGGGGAGCTCGACGAGGACGACGGGGGGGACGACTTCGACTTCCTCCTCCCGCCGCGCGTGGTCGAGGGCCCCGACGAGAACGGGGTGAAGCGCACGGTCGAGTACCGCTTCGACGACGAGGGGAACAAGGTCAAGGTCACCACCACCACGCGCGTGCGCAAGCTCGCCCGCGCCCGCCTCAGCAAGCGCGCGCTCGAGCGCCGCGCCTGGCCCAAGTTCGGCGACGCCGTGCGCGAGGACGTCGGAGCTCGCCTCACCATGGTCTCCACCGAGGAGATCGTCCTCGAGCGCCCCCGCGCCCCAGGTCGAATCCTTTCCCCCCCTTTTCCTCTCTCTCTCTCTCTCGCTAGAGTTTTGTTTCGATTCGATCTGCTGTTGTTGTCTTATTGGAGTAAGAATATGTTTAGGGTTGAAAAATTAGTTTCTTTTTGCATAAAAGGTATGTTTCTTTTCTCTCTCGCTAGTGTTTTGTATCGATTCGATATGTTGTCGTTGTCTTATTGGAGTAAGAATATGTTTAAGGTTGAGAAATTGCTTTCTTTTGCAAAAAAGATCATGTTTTTGGATCTCCTTTGGCGTCAATTATACTATAGATGATATGCAGATGTTGAAAATGGGAGGTATTTTTTTTCTGTTCGGTACCTTCTATGCCCTGTAGATCTTATTATGAGTATATGTTCTGTTGTCAGCAGGCATAGAGATCATGATCTGTAGGTTTATTTGTGAGTTATGTGTTTGCAAATAGTATTTAGGAGTGTTCCTTGTCAAGAGTGTTTTTTATGTATTATTGTATTTATTTATGGATGTAAATATGCGATCATGATGGTAGAAGGATATCATTATTGTGGCATCGAGGAAAATGATGTAGTGGAAGCTAAAGGGGAATTGAGCACGAATCTGAGAAAGACCTGTTGTTGTAGGAACTTAAGGCAGAAGAATACATTTATTCCAGTAGTTGCACTGCTGTGATGCAGGGATAATGAAGAACACTAATATTTGCAGAAAATCTTACGAGTAATATGAAATTGAGAAGAATATAAGTTGAAATTTGAGATAGAATATAAGTAGTTAAGTAAACCGGCAACAATCAATTGAAGAGGGGGAAAAAGGCCTCTAGCCTATGCGAAAACTCAAATTTGATGCATTTCTTGATAATCCCTGTCTCCTTGTATGTTCCTTTTGCAAACATTAGGACAGCTGACTGGCCATGGCTGGCTCTGTCTCACTTGTACTTCCTCTACTCTTCCACATCTTCATTGCCTATCAGTCATGTATTCCTTCTGACATTATATGGTTGACTAACATTGTCAATTATTGTGCTTTCTTACATGCACCTCCGCCTTGTAATGTTCTCTGGAGCTTTCTATCTTGAAGGCTTTTCTTATTGTAGCAAAGGATGGACAAGATCAACTGTGTGAAATGAGGTAGATGAATTAGAGGAGAATTTCATTGGTATAAACATATAGGCTAGGCGCTCATATTGTGATGATTATTTTGTTTATCTTTGAGCGTATATTCTTCCCCACTTGCATAAACCACGCATTGGTGTGGTTGTTGCTCCATCTTTCCATCTTTCCATCTATGCATGGAATCCCAAATTCCTGATATCTTTTTCTCACCCCAAAAGAGAATAGATGTTGGAGATTGTGTTTCTATGGAAGTGAAGTGCATTGTTGCAACTTGCAAGGTTGGATGGCAATTATTTCTGAGGAAGCAGGGAAAATTGGAGGAATTAAGGGCGTTTTGGGAGTGGAAGAAAGGTAATTATAATAATGATTATAAATGCGTAAGGTGAATGTCAGGAAGGTGTAGGCAGTTGTAAGGGAGAACCATCATTAGCTTCCTGTTGGTGTTTGGTCAATGGTAGAAATGGAATTGCACTTGTAATTCAAAAGTTCGAACCAAACTTTTAACGATACTTCCTGTTAATGCGAGTCTTTGATTTTTTTTTCCGCAATATACATGTCTTGTCCTATTATATAAATAAATACTGTCAAAATTAGTATCATTTGTCTTGAGAATCTAAAATTTTTAGTATTTTAGCATCACATTGCAAATATGTAGACAGTAGTATCATGAATCTAAATATCTAGAAATGTAATAATTTTGTAGTAGCTTTTAAAGTTTGTATGGCGATAGTCGCCGAAAATAGGCAGAACACTTAGAAATATCCACGGTATAATATTGTGCACATATATGTATTCATGTCAATTTTGTGCAGAACTTCAAATTTGAATGTATTCCTTTTAAATCACATAATTCAAAGGCATGAAATTGATGCATGATTAGCGTTCTTGTCCTTTGAGCTAAAAGTTTAAACTCTTATGCATGAGTGTTTAGTTTATCATACTTTTTCTGTATGTTGAATTGCTAATGAATGAATGTTGATTACATTATGAATATATAATAACTTATACCATAAACTCTTTTGATCAGCACCTCATTTCCTGTAACTCTGGCATGTTATTATCATCAACTTCTTTTGTTAAGTGGCATCTTTGCATTGTTTACATACTTTATGAAAGTAAATTATGGGAATTATCTTTAACAAATTGTCACAAAATTATTATTGTAATTTATGAAAAAGATGCCTCTGATGTATGGAATACGTGTTAGAGTAAAGCAGGTATGGTAAAAACTGTTATAAGGTATGAAACTAGTATGACTCAAGATTACCTTGGCTGACAGATTGCATGCCGCCGTGGATGCACTTCTTTGTTTTTCTTGTTGTTCGTTAGCTTGTGATGGAACTTGTCTAGGTGTGGAATAGTGTTTTGTCTAAATTAACAGGTGCCCAAAGAGTGGTTATTTAGTTTCTGTTTTTTTATTACCTAGAAAAACCCTAGGTGTATTGTTGCAAACCACCTGCCAGCCATCGATGTATTCACTCCTGTAGAGTTTTGAGTTTGGACCCTAAATACTTCATTTCTTATCTTAGGGTTTTCTCAGCTATTATCTTTAAGTTCATCTCTTATCTTAGTATTTTCTTGGCTATTCCTTTTGCTTCATTTATTTTGCTTATTTCTGTATATGATCCAGTAGTTAAATGGCCTTAATTCTCCTAAAACTGACTGCAGGCAGCAAACAAGAAGAAGCAAGCATGACAGGTGATGCCCTAGCTGCAGCTGGGAAAGCTGGTGCTGTTCTCATGGTATGCAGAACCTGCGGCAGAAAGGGCGACCACTGGACTTCGAAGTGCCCCTACAAGGATCTCGCCCCGCAAACCGACAACCTGCCTCCACCGGAGCTGGGACCTTCAGCCCCAGGAACCGGCAAAAGTACCTATGTGCCACCTGGCATGCGAGCTGGCGGAGGAGATAGAACTGGAACCGAGATGAGGCGCCGGAACGACGAGAACTCCGTCCGAGTCACCAACCTTTCGGAGGATACCCGCGAACCCGACCTGCTTGAACTCTTCCGCACATTTGGTCCAGTCAGCCGTGTCTATGTTGCCGTCGACCAGAAGACGGGGGTCAGTAGGGGGTTTGGCTTTGTCAATTTCGTTCACAAGGAGGACGCCGAGAGGGCTATTAATAAGCTCAACGGGTACGGTTACGATAATCTTATCCTTCGAGTCGAGTGGGCTACTCCGCGGCCTAACTGAAGTCGAGATCGAAGCAAGTCTTCTTTGGACAGCTAAACATAGTATTTTGAGGAGTTCAGTTTTCCTACTGGCGCTATTTATCTTGTTATGAGATGTTCTTTTTTTGTGTTTGAGATGACTATTTGGTTTGCGGGTCAATGTTACTCTGTCATATTTCCTCTTCTCCGGTTAAAGAAGCAGCTTTATAATACAAGACATCTTATAGTTTATTTCTTATAATTTAGGGCTGCCATTAGAATGTCGGATTTGTCCTGTGCTATGTTCGAAAACTCTCTTCTACTTTATCAAGTGGTTTAGTTCGATGCATTGTAGCATACTTTTGCCTTAAATTAGTATTCTTATGTTGGTTCCTATTTCTTGGAGTTTTGGCGATACATTGTGCGATATAGCATTTCGACTATTACGATGGATCAGAAGGTTGCCCGGATGTTGGTTTCGATCTTTTTCGGTGGCGTATGGGATTTGCATCTACATAGAATACACTTGTCTTGATACTACATCTGCATATTTTCATTTGCTAGGGCATATTTTGTACCTGATGTTGGGTATGAGGCACTTGGATGAACTGCTACTTGTATGCTTTTAGGAGAAGTGTTATATGAAAGTTTTCTCAGCAAATGTTGGGCTGCAGCAGAAAGTAGAAGCACCAAATTAATGCTCTTGTTTTTGAACTTCAAATTTTTATTTCTGATTCTCGTTTACAGGAGGAGGATCACCATCACTTTTTCTGTTGCTGCAAGCAGAAGTAGAAGATAATTAAGAAGCATTTAAAATAGTAAAATGAAACCCTCTGTGACAAGTTAATTTCTCATAAAATGTTATAAAAATTTGATTCCAGTTCTTTCATCTTTATTCATGTCCACTTCAATCAACTAGTCCAGCCATTTATTTTTTGTCCTTTTTATACCTTTCCTACTGGACTAGTATTTCAAATTAGTACCTCCTTTGTCAAATTGACTCTCACCAGAGATTTTAACCAATGGGATATTTTTCTTAGCTTTCCATTTATTACATTGGTGTGTGTGTATATATATATATATATATATATATATATATATATATGCTTATTCGTGAGCCATATGTCTTATATTCAAATCATGTGTGAGCATATATTTAGAAAACTTACACTACAAAAATCTTGCATTTAAGTGACACTTTAAATGATATTTAGACGCTTTAAAGCGTCGGCAAAAATAATCTTGACGCTTGTAAAAGCGCGTGTAAAGAGGTGGTTAATAAACATGTGGGAAAAGACGTTTTAATATAGCGTCGAAAAATTTATATAAATATTTGATAAAAATATGTTTATTGGCGACACTTAATTATAGTTTCGGCAAATGCTAAATATTAAAGACGCTAGAAAAAAAAGTCGTTTAAAAAGCGTCATCTAAAACATATTTTGTTGTAGTGTTACATGGATGTGGGCTTATATATAAAAAAAAAAAAAAAAAAAAAAAAAAAAAAATCAAATCTTGTGAATAAGTGGTTTTCTTCTGATTCTTCTTCTTTTACAGTACATTTACAGAATCAAATTAGTTTTTCAAGATATTATCATCTGAAAAGGATTCTGACATTTTTTCCATTGCGAAATTTTGGTAGTGTCATGTACATTAATTCTAGCTTATTCAACACACCAACACCATTATTATCAAATTGCGAAAACCAAATCATGCAATAGCATCATCAACATGGGGAGTGAAGGGCAACAACTCTTGGAACCCTTCTCCACTTCCCCCCCCCCTCCTTTGCTCCTCTTGCACTCGTAGTAGAACACTGTTAACACAAGGCTACAAAGCATAGTAAACACCTCGTCGACGACGATTTTCAAAACATCCCCGACCACGATCGACGATGCCGACACCTGCTGCTGTCGATCGTCATCGCCTTTCAAGCGAGCAAACGCCATCGCGATTATCTCATCGACGCCAATCATGAGAACCATGAGGACAATGCCCTGTAACTTTCTTGTTACAAGAAGCACAGTAGCCCTTCTCATTGCACCCCAACCATAGCACTTCTCCTCTACTATTGACACCACAAGACACAACTTTCCTACCATTAAAACATACACAAACATGACAAAACCTAGAAGAAAAAGAAACAATAAAACCAAAACAATCAACAACATCCACAAGTTGGTTATCTGTAACATCCTCAAGATAAGACCAAAACCCAAGAAGAGGATGGTGCACACCAAGGTGAAGAGCTCATAAACAACTATTGTTGCCAAAAGGCCCCTCCATGTCCTCTTAAACTTGGAGAACAACTCATTGAGCCCAAGGTGGCTGCCATTAATGTAGCACATGGTTGAGAGGTAGACGGCGATCGACATCGTGATGTGTGAGACGATCGTCGCGATAGGAAAGATGTTTATGGTGACCGGCAAATCGGATAAACCGAGACTCAAGAGTAGGTAGGGTGCAATTGAGGCCACATGTGAAACTATAGTAGGTGGATTGAGAATAGGAATCATAGACAAAAGTTTGAGGGGAGAAGAGTAACAAGGATGAAGGATGATAGAATCTTTGCATTTCTAAGTATGGTTAGGAGGGCTTCCTTTAGAATGCCTAGAATGCTTAGTTGTGCTCTTGCTTGAGTCATGTTGATTTACAAAAGAAAGTGTAGCTAGGCTAGTAACTCCCCAACAGGGGACACTTACATATAGTATAGAGTAAAAATGTATATAAAGTCCCTAAAACTGTCCCGTTATTGCAACTAGGTTCCTATACTTTTCACTTAAATACTTTAGTTTTTAAGTTTATATATATATATATATATATATATATATATATATATATATAGAGTCCATTTACTATACTATTATGAGTACGATCGCTCTCATACTCATAAGTTGTTTTCGATGATAGAGCTTTCGAATCAACGATCCACACCGTTAAACATTATCTAGAGCATTTGAAACATCTAGAAATCAAATTTCATAATTTTTCAACATCATTTATCTTGTGATCAAAAGCTCACAAAATTGACAATTTTTAACGGCCGATATAGAATACTTGCTAGTTTAACGGTGCAAAAGAATTCAAATAGGTTGAATTTTTGATAGAAAATTCTATTCACTACCTAGATAAAGATCAATAATTCCGATATTAAATTAAAGGATCCGATCATCCATTTTTAAGACATCATTCGATTTTGACCGTTCATTTTATGCTTGTTTGATGGACTTTATTATGATTTGAAAAATTACGAAATTTATTTTCTAGAAGTTTCAAATATCCTAGATCATGTTTAAGTGGATCGTCGATTCGGAAGCTCCATCATCGAAAACAACTTATGAGTACAAAGGGCCCACTACTCATAATAGTATAGTATACTCTATATATATATATATATATATATATATATATATATATATATATATATATATGGGAGTTGAGCTAGAATACTCTCAAAAGCACCAATAGGGTGGTGCTTTTAAGTTTTTAGCCATTGGATGGGAAGATGTAGGGTTGAGATGATGGTGGTAGGTGGTGGTTGATGTGATAGGTGGTGGTAGGTGGAATAGTGTTAGATCTAAAGGCTATTAGTAATCAAAAAAGTAGATCTAAGGGTTCAAAACTTAGAAGCACCAACTTTTGGTACTTCTAAAAGTATTCTAGCTCAATTCTATATATGGAATGTTTTAGGAGACTTTTTAGTGCTTGACTGACTGCTTGTTAGATGCTTTCTCGTGGAATTGACCAATTGACTTCATTAAATATAACGACTATAATTATAATAACCAACAAAAAAAAAAAAAACATTAATGGATTACTACTCTCTTCTCCTCTTTCCTGGTTATTTAGTGGGGTGGGGTAAGAGGATAGTTGTGATGTATATGACTCAGACATGGACATCCTTGCACTGATCAGCGTGTGAAAAAGTCAAACCTTCTTTTTACGCAAGCGGAAAAAAAATATCATAAGAAATATTCACTACAACAAAAACGATCTATAACGATATTTTTAAATATAGGTATAAGTCACAAAAATATTGCCGGCTAAATTACCGACATTTTTAAAAAGTCATTATATTAGGTATATAGTGACAGTTAAAGAGTGTCGCTATAACCTAAAAGAGTGCTGCTAATTTACCAAATAAAAAAAAAACAACATTAATGGATTACTCTCTTCTCCTCTTTCCTGGTTATTCAGTGGGGTGGGGTAAGAGGATAGTTGTGATGTATATGACTCAGACATGGAGATCCTTGCACTGATCAGCGTGTGAAAAAGTCAAACCCTTTTTTTACGCAAGCGGAAAAAAGATATCATAAGAAATATTCACTACAATAAAAACGATCTATAGCGATACTTTTAAATATAGGTATAAGTCAAAAAAAAGTGTTGCCGGCTAAATTACCGACAATTTTAAAAAGTGTTGCTATATGTGGAGTCGCTAGGTATATAGTGACAGTTAAAAAGTATCGCTATAACCTAAAAGAGTGTTGCTAATTTACCAACACTTATTTAAGCATTTAGCAAGCACCGAAACTCTATCTCGTTGATTGCTGAGGACGACGACAGAGAAGGGCTCTCCGTCTAAATTTTAGTGGATTGAGTGAAGAGAAAAAGGAAGATGATAATCGATTTTTCTTTTTTTTTTTCTTTTCTGTTTGTAATCGGGTCAAATGGATTGGGTGTGGTGGGTTGAATAGAGTAATCTTTTATTTTTAGTTGGATTGGTCTTTATATTTAGGCATTAGTAGATGTTTTTTTAAAGTTTTAGCATAAATTGGACAGTTACTCAAAAGTGTCCCAAACATGTGTCCCTATAATCTAATTCTGTTGTAGTGATCGCTGATTTTTATTTTATAAAAATATACAGTACTTATGTAAATTATATATTATTTTATTATTTAATTTTTTAATTTGTTTGATTTGAATAAGCAAATGATTACTTAAATTTTAAAATTTAAACTAATTAATTTAAAAAATCTATAGTTACGAAAATTGCATGAATTGTACTAATTAAATCTGTAAAAATAAACCGCTCATTCAAATTTTTAAAGTTAAGCTATTGTTGACTGAATCAAATTAAATAAATTGAAAGATTATATAGTAAAATTAAAATTTTAAAAAATTAGATAATCAAATTAAGATAGTTCATGGCATAGATAAAATTGTGTCAAAAGCCTTTTCTTTTGTCTACAAATTCTCCTCCCTCATTGCACACAAATTTTTCTCCAAAATAATTTAAAAAAAATCATGTTTTATTTTCTTGTATTTTGTTTTTATTCTTCGGGGCGACACCACTCTAGAAACTGACGAAATAAATCTCCATTCCCTACTCTCTTTTTTTTTTTTTTTTTTTTTTTCGGTTGAATCAAATCACTACAACAAAATATGTTTTAGACGATGCTTTCTTCTAGCGTCTTTAATATTTAGCAATTGCCCCGACAATATGATTACACGTCGCCAATAATCATATTTTTATTAAATATTTATATACATTTTTCGAGGCTATATTAAAACGTCGGTATATTTATACCAACATATTTATTTAACGACTCTTTACCCGACGCTTTTACCAGCATTAAAATTATTTTTGCCGACGCTTTAAAGCATCGCTAATTATAATTTAAAGTGTCCTTAAATGCAAAATTTTTTTATAATGAATGCACCATCCCTCGCAAATTAAATACATGATTAAATAAATATATTATTGTTTCTTCCAAGACCCTCCCCTTTTAGATTCGTGCTGAGGCTTCGTCTAAAAGATTCATGAACATAGAATCTAACAGATGCAATTCAAATAAAAATACGAGGGTAACCAACACAAAGTCCTCCCACAATCCCATAATATAATAATAATAATCCATACAACAATAAAAACACAATAAAAAGTTCTGCAAAGTACTCGGGAAAACATATATTCCAGGAGCTAACAAAATCAAGCAAAATATCTCAAAATTGTAGAAGAGCTGCTCTCAATTTCAGTAATAATATTAAAAAAAAACAACCGAAACTTTGGAATAACTTTTTGTCACTTGTTGAATTCTTTTCAGCTCCCTAAACCCTACCAGCCTTGTTGAGATTGACCATGCGCGCCGAGCTCTCACCCTGCGAGCCCCTCGCAGACGAGGCCGCCGAACTGTAGGGAGCCCTCCCGGAGCTCCCGTAGGCATCCTGGTACCGCACGCTCCCGTACCCGCCAGAGTACCCGCCGCCGCCCGCTGTCCCCCTTGATCCCTCTGGAAGCCTCCACCCCCACCGAACCTCCCGCCATACCCGCCCCGCCCCCCTCCGTACTGCCTGCCTTGCGAAGCCGAGGCGCCGTCCTGCCACCTCCCCATCCCCCCCGACTCTTGATTGTCCCCTCTCCGCCTCCCCGGCAACCCGTCTAGGGTTCCGCCGGTCCTCGCCTCGTAGGCCCTCTCGTTGCTCTCCACAAGTATGTTGAGCTTATCGCCCATCTGGAATAAAAGCCCTTGTAGCCTAGTATGCTCCACGTTGTGGAAAACGATGCACTTTGTCGGCTGGTGCCAGCTCGCGTGTAGCTCCTCCGAGATCATCATCTTGCTGGCCAGGCTGTGGGCCTGGACCTCGGATAAATCGAACATGGCCGCGAGCTGGTCTAAGCTCAAGGAGTCGTAGCTCGAAGAGTAAGAAAACAGATAGGTTCGAAGGGCTTCTTCCTTGATCTTAAGCTTGAGCATTTCGAGGATGCTCTCCTTGTTTCTGAGAAGCTTCCAGATGTCCAGGGAATTGATTACGTCGAAGGCTTTCTGGTAGTCGCCCTTGCGAAGGGCGCGGGTGGCGGCCATGACGTGATCGCGGACGTTCTCGGGCGGGCCCACAAAGGTCTGCCGCTCGCTTATTTCGAGGAGACGGCGGAATGTCTTGCTCATGGGCTTGCGCTTGTCATACGCGTTGGAGGCCATAACTGGGACCTCGATCAGCATCGCGCATATCAGGTGGGTGGCCTCGAGGAGCTCAAGGTTTATGTGCATGTGGTAGGGCATCTGCCTTCTCCTCTCAGCTTTTTCCTGCCGATAACAGAGAAATCAGCATATAATCTGCAGCTGTAATTAAAAAGTATCACATAGAGGTCACCAACTTCTAACAAATTTCAATGACCCCTTCAAAGTTTCACATGAACATAGCGGTATTCCATTTACACTTTCCGTACTTTGCTTGGATCTATCACATATTAAACTTGTAAGGTTAAACTGCAATCAGGTACAAACGTTAAAATCATTAGTAAAGCATTCACAGACTCCAGCGAATCACTAGCAAAACATTCACAGATTCCAGAGGGAAAGCTCTAAACTATGAAGTAAAAAATTACTAAAGAGTGCCACCAGAATCAATGCATATGGAGTAGATAATACATATAAGATCTAAATAGAATTTCACCATCAGAACATTAAATTGAATATAAGTAAATAAGGGTTTACTCTGAGCAAACAAATTCCCACATGGTTTACGTAAGAGGTGGCAAAGCCTATGGTCCTCAATGACAATTATTCCCGTAATGACTGCTCTAGATTACGAGCGAATTACGAGCGAAACACCAACTCCTACATATCCCTAACCTCCTTTCTTCATAAACAGTTATTAAACAGAAGTGCAGTATACAGTTATATACAAAATGACCTAACAGAAACATGCTGGAACGAGAAGCAAAAGAATAAAAATTGGACTTAATATTGCTTCACCAAGTGACATACTACAACAAATTGCAATTCGAAAATATCAACAATCAAAGCATCGGTACTGACTTTGGTTTCAGACATGGCTGTGTGTTTAGTTACACCAGTTTTATTTACATTTTAATTTTCGACATCAACAACAAAAAGAAAAAGCCAAAAATTGCAGCAGTCAGATAAAACTGAAAAAGCGAACAACTGCAGAAAAGATAACAATTTCATAACATTCCTTCGATGTTCCAGGATACCTCTTTCGCAAAAGGCCATTGGTTTTTCAACATAAAGACATATTAGAAAATAACAAAGAATGAAAAAAGAAGAAAAGAAAACATGCTTCCTTCATTTTTAAATGCCAAATGTAAGGCATTGTCCAGTCCAATGAGTTAATTTATGCCGAGTCGAGTGACTGGATTCACATGTCTAAATCAAAGAAACTAATCGCTTCATTGCTGCTATATAACCAACAAATTTTATCATATGAGACATTTAAGAAGACAGTAGACTAATCAGAACTTTCTTAGATAAGATGAGAGAAGGGGGAAATGTTGGTCCAAAATAAGAAGTCGGCCCAGAGAACTAGTATATATTATGCCATATGGCAAATTCTACAGTAATGCAATACGGAATGAATGAGAATGTCATAAAACAAATGAATGCAGCAGCAAGCAATTAGCCAGATGCCTTGAGCTCCTTTGATAACTCTCAAGGCTCGTACAGGCACACCCACCTATAAGTGAGTCATATTTTCATAAGATTAGAAGGCAGTATCCATGACTACAACATTCCCCGTTAGCTCTGTGGGAGTGAACCAGCCTTATGGTTAGTTACCTTCTATGTCCTAGAGTGTAAGGATCTGATTAGCTTTCCCAATCTTCCATTAAATTTCCAACTGATAACACTAAAGACATCCATATAAATAAGTGACATTTATTCCAAGAAACGAAAAATGAGCCACTAGTTGAGCTTTCAGATAAGAACCCACATATTGATAATGGAAGCATGGCAATAATTTTTTATCAATCAAGAACACCAAGACAATATGGGACCAAATCACGCTCGGCCATTATATATTAAAACAATTTGCCTGGTTTAGAAACATGGGAGAAGTGGAATGATACATTTTTATTCCCTGTATCCTCTCTCTACTAGGACGCGTAGATGAATATTTAGTTCTCAATGTAGCAAATTATCAGGGAAAAGGTGTTTCCAGTTTTTCCAGATTCCCATGTATATCCTTGGGAAGGGTAAGGAATAGCAAGATGAAAATGCCATTATCAGTTGCCTTTCAAACATTCTTAGACTAACAGCCAAAATTCTTTTGACAGTGTTTGAATTTAAGAAGGATGCAACTTATTCACCAATGCTAGCGACCATCATCAACGAGGATACTACAAGCCATAATATATCATTCCAAGGAATCTTAAAGAAGACATAAATTAATGCATTACAATTCAGATCATATTTCCTATTATCATCTCCAAAGTGTACTTGTTTTTCCTAGTAGGTCATGTAGACAACAAATCATTTCATTGCCCTGACTGATGGGAGAAAATGGTATGCATAATTATTGCAAGATCGCAGAAAAGAATTACAGCAAGAAAACAATATAATGAAATTGAAGACTACTAACACAACATTGAAAAAGGTACCCACTAATATTACTTGTAATGTAATTTAAAACTACACTCCAAGGGCTGCTAAAACTCAAGTGGCAATTAGAGTAAGATAAGCAGACATGCTTCAGAGATAAGCAACACACTTTATATATTAAGGCAGGATATAAAATAGCATGCAATTCTCAAATTGCAGAAACGAAAGAAATATTTCTTACCTGCTCAGGTGTCTTATCATGGTAACGATTTTGGGTTAAACCTTGGGCGAGTAATTCCTTCACTTTTCCTGTCGTGTACAAGTCAGACAGGCAACCATGAGCTTCTACAATCAAACCAGCCCTAAAAGCGCACAAGCCAAGTTGTGCCATAGCTCTATTGAACAGTATCTGTGAGGATATGTCCATGAGTTGAATCCCATCCTGCAGGTGACTCATCAAAAGCAAATCACGAGCAATAGGAAATTCGTCAGAGATGGCATGGTGGTAAATATCACAAAGCATCGCCCTGGCCTTGGTCCTCTCATCCCCATACCTATAAATTTGTGACACCAAGGCATCCATCAAGGCCCTGCTACTCTCCGGAAATGTAGGCCTCCTAGGCACAAGCTCAGGAACCACAACAAATGGTGGGGGGCCCCTATTTTCCTCAGCTGCTTGACGCTCAGTCTCTTCATCTCCATCCTCCCCACCACCTTCATTCCCATCTGTACCCAGCTCTGCCAACTTCCTCATCGCATCGTAAACTTCTTGAGGCTTATAATAAATTAGCTCAACACGGCGCAAGGCAACTTTGGAAGCTGCCCTCAAATCCCCGACTCTTTCGAGGTAGTCCTGAACATTTTGCGCTATGACCATAAACAAGGGCTCATCCCTCAGCCTCTCAACATATTCCCTGGTATGTGGATCAGTGCATTGCAAGCTCTTGAAGAATTCAGCATCAAGACGCTCAAGAAAGGCAACAAGATTTCCCCACACTCGGATAGTTCCCTTATAGTCTGCGCCCTTCTGGGTCTCGTTCTCATCAGGCTCAACCGAGTCATCAACCACGATATTAGAGTACTGCTCAAGAATATCGAGCACAAGGAGCATGTTGCCAACACACTTCTTCCACACGTTGACTGGCATGTGCCCGAGCAAGCTAGGATTCACATCAAACTGAGCTGAGATCACACTGAAGAGGATCTCAAGCTTCTGGGCAGGTGTTTTCGCCACCCGGGTCAAGAACGTAAGCTGCTCAACCTGCTCCACCCTCCCTGTCCCCTTCCTACCCCTTGCCGCCACAATCTCCTTAAGCTTCTTATCAACAATATCCCAAGTAATCTCACTTGGGTCCTTCATAAACTGCTTGTCCATGAGCCTATCCTTCTTGCTCATCTTCTTCTCCCACCCCCCACCAGTTTCTTCATCGCTATCCTCCTCACCTTTATCTTCATCCTCCCCATCAGACATTGCAATCTTTGACGGATCTTCTTCGACCTCCGATCCCGACTCATCCTCCTCTTCCTCCTCCTCAGCTTCCTCTCCCTCATCCTCACTCTCTGGCTTCTCCCTGTGCTTTATAATCAGTTCCTCATACTGCTTATTGTTCTTCTTCAGCTTCTGCTTCATCGAGTTAAGTGCTTTTGCATTGCTGCTGCTCATCTTCTTCTTAGCATCCTTATTGGCCAAAGCCTGTGCCAAGAAGTCCTCGAGCATCACAAGAGCCTTGATATAAAGATTAGGAACCTTTTCCGATTCCGTAACCCTAACAACCTTCTCAAGCTGCTTGTTGAGCTTCTCGAAGCTCTCCTGGAGGCTGACCCAGTCATTGATCTTCATGGCATTGCGCATCTGGTCCACGGTGGCCGCCATCTCGTCAAAGCGCTTGTCGCGGGCCGACTTGACCACACGAGGACCCTCATCAGAGTCATCGCTGAGGTTCGCGCCATGGTCGAGGTAGCGGTTAAGGGTACTCTCCTTTGTCGCCTCTCCAGCCGGTGCACGCTCCTCGTCACTGCCGTTCTCGTACTCACTGGTCTCCTCCTCCTCCTCAGAATCGCTATCGCCCTAAAAATTGTAAGAAATATTACATTTTTTGCAGAATTAGAGCAGATAAGCGGATCGATCCCCTACAGGGCATCATGCCTCGTTCGAACTAGCCCAGCCCAAAGATGGCAGGGTAGACCAGGTCCATGAGCAACATTTCTCTCAAGTAACATAACACTAGGGTTAGGGTTTGAAGTCGAACGCACCTGCAACCAGAAACGAGAAGCCATGGTTCTTGTCGCCTTGATTCTACTAGCAGCAACAAAGATCTAAAAATCCGAATAAGCATAAATTAGAGGCATACGTATACATATAGATTCATAGACACAACTAGATCAAGAAAAAGCACCAATCTAAGCGTAAAAATAACACCGCTCTCTAAGAGGAAACCCTAATTTGCATCATATCGCAAAACGAGTACTATTTTCAGGTCAAAAATAGGATTTTGAGAACTCTACAGATGCGAACACAACCCTTGCCAATCGAAAGAGAAACAAATCAAATCGAGCGCAAACGATTCCAATTTATCCCAATCATTTCAAATCGAATAAGCGGAACCGAAAAGGTTAGGGTTTCGAAATCGCACCTTCCTCTTCTTCGGCTTCTAGGGTTTCGTTCACTGGATTTGGAGAGAGAGAGAGAGAGAGAGAGAGAGAGAGAGGGAACGAGCGAGGAAAGGGACGAGCGTGAGGCGGCTACAGAGGTTTATACTCGAAGCGGAGATCACGTGATTAGCACGTGTGCTGGAATTAGGGTTTCACAGTTAGTTACGTACTCGCAACTTTACCGGCTGGAATCGGATCGGGTTGGGATCGGCCCAATCCAAGTCCAACCCGGGCCCAAAATAATTAAATGGATACGGGGCTGAGCTTATTACAATCCTATTCGGATCCATTAACATCATATACAGTGTATCATTTCGATTTATACTCAAATTGCATGTAGTATTTAGTAGATGAGATTATAATCAAATGTTTAAAATTGATACTATATTCGATCTTCGAATCAATTTTTCGAAATAAAAAAAAAATCTCACATTGCAGGTGAAATATACTATTTTACTAAATAATAAATGTCCAAAATCCTTTTGTAGCGTAAATTAATCTTATAATTTTCAATTATATATAAGAAAATTTTTGTACATAAGAAGTTATCATTCAATATTACAAATATTTTATTCGATATATCTCTTCAATTTACGTCAGCATTTAAGTCATATTTTTTAGAATAAGATAAATTATCTCGCAGGTAAAAAATTCCATCCTACCAAATTATAAATGTCAAAAGCTTTCAGAATCAAAAAATATCAAATTCTTAATTTTCGGCCCGCTTCCAAATCCGAAAATTATCCGGTTTGACTTTAAATTTCACTATCCAACTATAATTCGGATTCGAATCTACAATATTTCGAATTCAAATTCGGGTCGACTATTCTTCTTCCAATTTAGATTATCTGAATTCGAAACCGCTTTTAATATATTCAAAATATGTAGTACTCCTTTGAGTCCCTACTCAACATTATTTACTTATAGAATTCTCATTTTTGTAATATTTTCTAATTTTATATAAATTTTAGAAAGCTTAGATATATACTGGTAAATAAATCTTTTAGCTTTATTTTGATTTAACATATTCATTAAATATCCGATTCGTGATTGTATTTGTTTAATGTCCGACCTGTATCCGAATCTGTTTTTAAAATATATCAATTTTAAACTTAGTTTTTAATCAATATTTGAATTTGTATTTTGATCCGATTTGAAAATAGAAATATGGATATAGATTAAGCACAATCACATTTTGTATCTTATTCTTTTGCATGCAAGTATATATATAGGCCTACATGTAGACAAAACCTACTTACTTGCAAGGATTTAAATCTCCACCAAGTGGCAGCGGGGTCGTGGAAAGCTTGCCAGGTGCGGTGCAGACGGTCACGTCTTGCGGCAAATCTTGGAAGTCGAAAAAAGTTGTGTACCAACACATAATAGTATGAAATATTTATTTTCTTTAGCAAAAAAATATTCTAACTATTTATTATGTCTTTTTATCACATTTTTGAACTTTATTGAGAAAATTACTTACTAATTTAAAGAATAAAGGGTTTTGATCTTTATTGAGAAAATTACTTACTAATTTAAAGAATAAAGAGTTTTGAGCTTTATTGAGGAAATTACTTACTAATTTAAAGAATAAAGGGTTTTGAGTTGTGCCATCGACGGGGTTTATATCGTCTTGGTATCTTATTTGGCGATGACGGACGGTGGATACGGCGTCTAACGACTTAAAACCTTGCTTACTTGTTTCGGGTTTTGGGCCAACCCTACCCGAGTTTGGAAAAATCCAAATAGGCCCAAAATTATTTGCCTCCCAAAATGATATCCCCAACTTTTGCAGCAAATTATAGGGATGCAAATGGATTCAGGTGGGTCAGTAAGTGGAAGCAAGAACTAAAGAAAAAAAAAAAAACTCATTCTGAATCTGTTTCGATTCGCTAAGAAATGGAGTAAAACATGGGAGATCTATTTCTTCTCTTGATACGTCCTAATCCGTTAAAAATCCGTCAAAAATCTGCATTTGCTCCGACTCGTTGCAAGTAGAGCGCTAAATGGGGACGAAAAAGTGGATAAAAAATTAATTTATTCTGAATCCCTGAGCCGCTAAAAAAACTAGTCGGGAAATGGGGGACCCCTCCTACTCCTAAGATTTCCAGCAGCTAATGAAGTGATACAGGTCTAAACCGTGTTGGGACGGAAGAAGTATAAGGACAGAAAGAGATGATATACGAAAAACCAATTCGTTGACAATGACAAAAGTCATATTAATCAATTATAAAAACTCTAATTACAATACTTTAAATGCTATGCTTATTTATATAAACGATACCCGACTCCTACTAGATGAAGATAATAAATTTTAATACATCCCCTAAACCTAATAAGATAAGAAATAATCAAATAATCGGACTAAAAATAAAAAAATATATATAGAAATTTTCAAAAATAACATAAAAATGCAAAAACGGAGGCCGAAATAGTTTAATTTGGGTCCCAATTTCAATTGGAATGGCTTTTCATTGAATGCGTAGATTTCAAAAAGTATTTTCGGAATTCGGGTTGTATGCTGAAATCGGACACTCGAACGAAAAGTTATAAGGCCATTTAAAGGTTTCTTGCACCGATTATAAAAATTATCTGAACTCAACGAAATTTTCAACTTAACTTAATTGGTTGAGTGAACTAATTTGAATCAAAATTGTTGGCAAAGAAAATATATACAACGCACACACGAGTCACACTCCGATTGGTCCCGTTTTTGTCCCACTATCTATAGGCCTGGTCTGATCTGACTTGAACTTAGGCACAGACGGAAGTGGAAACGATCTGGTCAGGTTCGACCTGAAGTCTTGGTTTCGGCTGGACCATGAACGTACTCTCTTGGACCACTTAACATGCCCAACCATAATATCATTCTATGCAAAATGTGGTGAGTACAACTCTAATTAACATCACAAACATATGTAGGTACAAATTAATACTCTTAAAAACATATGAACATCACATGCAAACATATATAGTAGTCATTGTGTACCAAAATAGTGATCTTATTAATACCTTGGAGTACTTGGAACATGTAAAGCACTTGCCATATATAGTTATTTAGTACTGCGCTAACTCAACCACTCACCTCAGATGCAATAATCCTCACCTAATTAATTTGAATGGATAGAAGATAAAAATGGTCGGAAATAAAATTTCATTAAAACAGCCCAAAAAAAACAAAGGAAGAAGATGATTCGGATACAAAAATGACGCGATTTGGGCTCGAAAACGACATATATCGAGTATTTTTGTATACTAGAGTTTGTACTTGTATACACTAGAGTTTTCTATTTAACTATTCTTGAAAAGTTTTCGTGAAGCAGCATGTGTGTACGTAAGATTTATGTAAAAATGATATGAAAATAGATAGAGAAACACTAAAGGATACATTTACAACTTGGATGCATGATATATTAAAAGGAATACATTAGAGAATCAAAAGCAACTTAAAAAATAAACAAAAAAACAAATATATATATAGTTGGACTGGGCTATTATTAGTAGCAAAATTCTATTGTTGCTACTAATTTTTTAGCCTATGGATCAACTCTTTTCATCATTTCTATCCATTGGATTAAATACTATAACCCGGTAGATACCACTCAACTTCAAGGGGACCACTCAACTCTAACCGACAAATATCATCCTGACCCTATAATTTTTTACATATAATTTGTATAAAAATAGTTTAAGATTGATATCCCAATCTGAATTTTAAAAATTTTCTAAACCAGTATTTGAATTTGAATTTTAATCCGAGCTGAATAGTGAAATCTCAAATCCAAATCCAACCTATTTCCGCCTCCATTAATTAACAGATGATAAATAATTATCATGTATTTAGAACAGTTAATTATTAGATAAATTTTCTTTTAATTGTAAACATATATAGGAGTACAGTTAAAAAAAAAAAAAAAAAAAAAACTATGGGGTTATTATACGGTGTAAGAGAATAACATGTATACTTGGGGCCACAACTTGAACAAGTTCTCATTTCTCACTAGTTTCTATGACAGGATCACTTCCTGTACATATGCTGAGCTCCACTGCAGCTGTTCTAGATCTCCTGTTGTTCTATAGGATTTATCATAACTTCATATGTGAGAGTGATCACATGGATCAGAATAATATATATATACCATTGCAACATCAAGATTTATATATATATATATATATATATATATATATATATATATATATATATATCGTTAGATTCACCCCTTTGATGATTTTCATCCGTTAGATCATACTATTCAACCCACCACCCACTTAATCACAGGAGGCCCACATCATCCTAACCACACATCTCTCAATCCAACGATCATGTGAAGCTAATAACTTTGATTAATAGATAAGAACCTATATATATATATATATATATATATATATATATATATATATATGCTGCTTTAATATCTTTCTTACAATTAAGAGATAATTAGACCATTTGGTCTTGTTAATTAATTCCCTTTCCTTCAATAGGGAGATGTATATGCACATATGTGTGCAACTGAGAAGCCAAAGTCACAAAATAATTAAGCAAGCACACAACAGATGACAACATGCACACTGTTGTGAGATTAGTTTCTAGCCATCAATTATGAAACCAATTATCCATACAGCAGAAAATGATGTATATAATATAATGATGATCATCCACACAATTTTTTTTTTAAAAAAGAAAGTACATATATAGCAATAAGATCGATCCTTCAATTTAGTTCAGATGCCAACGGCTACAAAATTCAAATCAAAATACATAAATTGTACTTGACTAATAAAAAAAATACAAGCTCAAGAGGGATAGACAGAAGGAAGAAATATGGGAGGATTGACAAGAGTGAAACTAACGCTCACAAATCCGAACGGAGTAGAGAGCGGCCATGAGCGTAGCCTCCGTCAGAAAAAGTCTTGCAAGGTCAAGAAAAGAATCTTATACCTTGCAAAAAAAAAAAAGAGAAAAAAATAAAAAAAAATGGAGAGAAGTAGCTCAGCAAGGATAGCGCCATCATCAATCACCGTAGCCAGAAAAGTGGTACATGTTTCTTCATTCTTCTCTTCTTGAACCACCCAAGCTCAAGAAGAGGTGATTGTAAAGAAGAAGAAGCAGCAGCAGCAGCAGCAGCACTGCATCTCAAGCTGCTGCTTTTAGAAATGCTAGTGGAAGAAGCCATGTTACTAAGCTTGGGCATGTTAAACACAGCTCCTGTAAGAAACATGAAGGGGATGCTTAAAGGAATTATGTATCAAGAGGAGTATGGTGGTGCATGTGGAAGAGGTGAAGCATGGACCATATATAGAGGAAAGCTAGGGAGAGAAGGGCACAGTACTACTGAGGAGTAAATGCCATGAGATAAAAGGAAGAGACTCTGACACTCCCATTTCTGTGTCTCACCCCTGCTATTGGGAAATACTAAACACATCAGTGCCCACCACCCCAGCATGCAATAGAGAGACAGAAACAACATCAAGGAGCTATAAGAGGAGCAGAAAATATTACAGCAGGAAAATGGATGGTGACTGTGTGTGTTTGGAGGAGGAATTGTTGGCTGGTCCTGGTCCACCACATCAGCCAAAGAAAAAACAAATGTGTCCATAATTTTCAACTTAATTTAATTATATACTCTTCAAACTTAAATATATATAACTCATAAATATGGTTATTGGTCAACAACAAAAAAAAAAAAAAAAAAAAAAAAAAAAAAAAAAAAATTGTAAGATTGTCTTCGATTTTGCTGTAGACTTTTGTACTAAGAGCTTGTGTACTGGCTCTATTTTCGAAATCATGTTACTTATATATATATATACACTTAATTAAGAGGGCATCATGCAATTTTTAAATCAATGCATGGTACTAATTAAAATTTTAAGATCATATTGAATGCCTTAAATATATATTATTTTTTTAAAATTTGAATTAATTGAGTTTTAGAATGGTAAAATTGTAGGCAATTTATTTGAACTATACATGGGGCATTTTGATTTGACTATCAAATCTTTCAGTCTTTTGATTTTACTATATATTCAAACTTTTAATTTATTTAATTTGAGTCAGTCAGTGATAATTTGATTTTGAAATTTAAGCTTATTACTTACTTTAAGGAATTTATCTATAGCTACGAGAATTGACGCATTCAAATTTTAAAGTCAAAATATCAACACTGATCGACTTGAATCAAACAAATTGAAAAATTAAATAGTAAAATTAAAAATTTAAAATATTGAATCGGTCATTCAAGATGATCTATAGTAAGTTAAGGTAAGTTCTGTATATTTTAACCTTTCCAAATCAGCTGGTCCACTGTGGTTCTGTTCCAGGCAATTAATAACTTCTCCTGCAATCTTGAAGTCACTGCAGTATTCTTTTGTGCGGCAGCTGTGGTGACTTGTGTTAATTAATTAACACTGCATCAATGGAAAGATCACATCTTTTACCTCCCATCTCACGCAACTAAAATAACTAAAGAGGAGAGATAAAGAGGTGGAATTAAAAAGAAACCAAGGATTGAGTATTTGAGTTGAGCCAAGTAGTAGGGGGGGGGTAAAAAAAAGCTACATAACAGGGTCGGCTCTTTGTGTTGACTTACACTTCTTTGGAAACAGTGGTGTAACTGTTAATAAATAGGACATGATGAAGGGAGCTTTGTGTTGAGAGAGAGAGAGAGAGAGAGAGAGAGAGAGAGAGAGAGAGAGAGAGAGAGAGGAGAAACCAACCCAAAAGCTTAGCATTTATATGTTCTTTCAAATGTGTGTCTCTTGACATGTGCACTTCTTTTGGTGGGGCAGTAGTGTAGTACTCTAGACCCCTACACAAAGTACTTTTTCCTTTTCTTTTGATTTTCTTTTTCTTTTTCTTTTCTTTTTTTTTTCCCCCCTTCAGATGAACAATAAAATTGTACTGGTTAATTTGTTCATGAATCATGGGAGTGGCCCCAAAAGGGTTATGAGCCTATGGGTCGACCTAATCTATGTGTTTTAGTATCAAGCCATTTAGTGATCACTCCCACATGTAGATTTGTGACATGATCAAATTATTAAACCTAGTTTAGATATATTAATTTTCATGCTCCTGATCCTAGTTGTAATCTAAATTTCTTTTGTTGTTAAATAAAATGGATATATATAGCTAGATATATAATCCCATGTCTATGTCACAGAAATTTAAATAAATAATTAATACATACACAATTAAACATAGTATATATACACTGTCGAACATGATCTAGAGTATTTGAATTTTTTATGCTTTAAATTTCATAAATTTTGGGTATTATTTGCTTGGTCTCTTTGTTGTTCAAAGTTTTATAAGTAGATAATATATATAGATGAATTTGACACAGGCCACTTGATCACTAAACAAATATATTGTAAAATTATAGAATTTGATTTAATTCTAACAAATTTAAGTAGTTTAGATCACACTAGCTTAATTAATAAATAATAGAGTCGATCGTAAGTTCGGATATACTATCACCATATATAACCAATTTTATTTACCTCTAGAAATACTACTCTAGCTAGCTTAACTTGTTACAGAATTAATTTAACACTAACTAAGTTCATCCTCACGTATTTTGATAGATGAAATACATAAATTTAAATTAAATAAGAAAAACTAAACTAACAATACTGATTTTACATCATATTAAATTATATAAAAATAATAAACTCTTTTTAAAAAAAACTTAAGTTACTAAATTAAGACACGTATTTAATTATATTATTTATTTATGTTTAACACTTAACACTTACTATTACCCTACGTACGTACGTAAGGCGTCCATGCATCTGCATGCATAGGCGCGCGTTTACAAATAAAGCACGTACGTATATACTAACACATGAATATATGCAACAGAAATAATAATAATAATAATAATAATAATAATAATAATAATAATATAATAATAATAATAATAATATTAAGAAATAATAATAATAATAATAAATAAGATTACCCGATTCCTCACGAGTCATGACTAAGTTTCAGACCCTAGTCACCCAACGTACGTAACCTTCGATCTTCACTACCATATCTTTTGCTCAGTCCACGCCCGGAGCGAGTGAGAGAGAGGAGCAGTTACGTACGTACGTACGTACATGGTATTATATTTATTTATATATTCAGTCAATAATTATTTTACAAAAAATACAATAAAAATATTTTTTTTAATTATAATGAGATGGATAAATTAATATAAAACACATTACTTCATGTGGGTTTTTTTTGAAAGGGACGTATAATAATAGTATTAAATGCCTATACGATTTCGTTGAATGTAATAGCAGTTACAACAATGATTGAACCCCCCTAATTAATTAATTGAATCCCCCACTTACAAAAATTTGAGTTACATTAGTGCATCATTATGTGATACTCAAATTAGTTCTTTGGATGATCTATACGACTCATTGAATATTCTATTGTTTCGCTCTTATATTATATAATTTCTAGGATTTCCTTCTTAGTTATACATGTATACAGTCAGTCAATACGAACCATACTAAATCTAATGATTATTATTGCTTATAGTTCATAGAATGGAATACTATTAATTAATAGCAAAGAAATAGGATTTGAAATAAAATTTTTAGTCCTAAATATATATGATATTGCTTTGGGTTTAGCGGATGTAAATGGAATATTAATTATGATATGGATTCAAGAATTAGAAAGTTGATTGTAAGTACCGTTTATTTACTATTAATAGTATTCCAAGTAAACTTATGATTCATATACATACATATATCTATTAATATCATTGATTGTGTATAGCTAACAAGTGTAATAGAAAAGACCCTCTCCTATACTATACTATACTATACTATCCATGGATATTTAAATAGAAAATAAACTAGAGGCCGTATATCCCCATTTTATGAGTTATCCCCATTTTGTAAGTTATTATTCCACATCCACACGTTTATGTATGAAGTGTTTTATAAATAAAAAATAATTTAATTACTGTGGTTAAATTAAGCTTTATTAACGACTAATTAAATTTGGAAGTATCTGAATTTGCACAAAACCTGGAACCCTGGCTTGTTAATAAATCACCAATTTTTTTGTAAACTCTTTTTTGTGATTTTTGTGACCTAGGTAGGGTGTCTGAGGCTAAGCCCTAGCTTGGTGTAGGGTGTAATCATTCCACTCCGCAGAGAATCCCTGCAAAACCAACATATCCCGTGTTCTCACACAGACTCAGCATGCAGCTTCTTCCTCCCTCCTCTCTCTCTATCTCTCTCTCTCTCTCTCTCCTTCTCCCTCTCCATCATCACTAAATATATACGTCTCAGAAGTGACAACACAGTTGCATGATATATATATATATATATATAGAGAGAGAGAGAGAGAGTAAATACTTATACTATTATGAGTAGTAGAGCCCTACTACTCATAAGTTGTTTCGATGATAGAGCTTCCAAATCGACGATCCACTCCGTTAAATATGATCTAGAATATTTAAAACTTCTAGAAAATAAATTTCGTAATTTTTCGAAATCATTTACCTTACGATCAAAAGCTCACAAAATTGACAATTTTTAACGGCCGAGATGGGATATTTGGTAGTTTAACGGTGTAAAAGAATTGAAATAGGTTGAATTTTTGATAGAAAATTCTATTCACTACCTAGATAAAGATCAATAACTCCGATCTTAAATTGAAGGATCCGATCATTTATTTTTAGGACATCGTTCGATTTCGGCCGATTTATTTATTTTATGCCCATTTGATGGACTTTATTATGATTTTGAAAAATTACGAAATTTATTTTCTAGAAGTTTTAAATACTCTAGATCATATTTAACGGAGTGGATCGTCGATTCGGAAGCTCTATCATCGAAAATAACTTATAAGTAGTAGGGCTCTACTACTCATAATAGTATAGTAGCCCTACTCTATATATATATATATATATATAGAGTAGAGAGAGGTTACTATCTATTATGAGTATTCGAGCCCTTGTACTTATAAATTATTTTCGATGATGGAGCTTAGAATTGACGATCAATTTTGTTAAATATGATCTAAAATACTTGAAACTTCTAGAAAATAAATGTAGTAAATTTTTGAAATTATAATAAAAGTCGAAAATTGACGAGTATAAAATGGTGATCGAAATCGAACGATGCGACCTAATATATATATATATATATATATATATCATTAATGATATAAATAAACGATCAAAATGTCGAAACGTCGGCCTATATATATATATATATATATATATATATATATATATATATATATATATATATATATATATATATATATAGAGTAGGGCTACTATACTATTATGAGTAGTAGAGCCCTACTACTCATAAGTTGTTTTCGATGATAGAGCTTAGAATCGACGATCCACTCCGTTAAATATGATCTAGAGTATTTAAAACTTCTAGAAAATAAATTTCGTAATTTTTCAAAATCATAATAAAGTCCATCAAATGGGCATAAAATGAACGTCAAAATCGAACGACGTCCTAAAAATAGATGATCGGATCCTTCAATTTAAGATCGGAGTTATTGATCTTTATCTAGGTAGTGAATAGAATTTTCTATCAAAAATTCAATTTGATTTTGAAAAATTAAAAAAAATATTTTCTAAATTTTTTTCTAAAGTTTATCTAGATCATATTTAGTCTCGTCGATCGTATATATATATATATATATATATATATATATATATATATATATATATATATATATATATATATATATATATATATATATATATATATAGAGTTGAGCTAGAATCTATCGATAGAAATGGGCTCCGTTGCCACCCATTTGTTTTCAATGATGGAGCCTCTAAATCGACGATCGGCAGATTGAACATGATCTATACCACATAAAGAGTTTAGAAATCAAATTTTATACATTTTCGATATTGTTTTCTTATCCATCGAGTGGACACAAAAATGAACGGCTGAAAATAAATATTCTTTAAAAAATGATGATATGAGTCTTGTATTCAAGATCAAGAGTATAGATCTTATTTTGAATAGTTTAAAAAATTTCTAACAAAAATTCAATTGATTTGGATATCTTTACAGTTAAACGAGAAAACGCCTCATATTGACCATTAAAATTGCAAATTTTGAAACCCTTTGATCATTAGGCAAATGATGTCGAAAAGTTTTGAAATTTAATTTCTAAACACTTCAAGTGGTATATATCATGTTCAACGGTGCTGATCGTCGATTTGAAAACTCTATCATCGAAAACAAATGGGTGGCAACTTAACGGAGCTCGTTTGCTATTAATAGTATTCTAGCTCAACTCTCTATATATATAATTGAGTTTCTATACTTTTAAAAATACCAAGTCATTGCTACTTGTAAATTTTTAGCCCTTGGATTAATAGATGTGCGGTTAGGATGATGTGGGTCCCTTTGGGTTAAGTGGGTGGTTGGTTGAATAGTATAATCTAACGGATGAAAATAATCGAAGATGTAGATCTAATGGTAAAAAAAATCACAAGCATATCATAAATATTATTTACTAAAAGTATAAAATTTTAAAGAAAAACAATTATATTGAGAAAGCATATGGATGCACCAGGTGCAGGAAATAATTTCTTCTGTGCTTGTTCTCATGATCAGTACACTTATTCCTGCTGTAAAACTTGCTGTTTCTTTTTACTCTCTCTCTCTCTCTCTCTCTCTCTCTCTCTCTCTGCAATTTGTGACACTGCTCCAACTACTAGCTCCCATGAGGTAGTTTTGTTACCACATGGAATTGATGGTGGTATTTATTAATTGTTTGGGGGGCCATCCACACACTTGGCATTTGGAATTCAATTATTTCCCCTGTTGAATAATGGCATGGGGGCCCTGGGAATGTACTACTCTATTAAAAGACCAAGTCAAATCTCAAAAATGTTTATAGTATAGTATAGTTGCTAGTTAAAGCTAGGTTTTTTAATTTGATATATATATATATATATATATATATATATATATATATATATATATATATATATATATATCTTTATTAATAGTTTTTAGTCTTTATCATTTTAACTATATATATATATATATATATATAGACTCATTCTCATAAGTTGTTTTTTATGATGAATATTCCGAATTGATAATCCATACTAAAATTTGAATTACGTACTTTTATATATAGTATAAATATATATATACATATAGAGGGAGAGTAGTATTACTTTACTCTTATGAATATAAACTATTCGTACTCATAAGTTATTTTTGATGATGGAGTGATCTGATTTGACGATCTATACCGTTAAATATGATTTAGAGTATTTAAAACTTTTAAAAAATAAATTTTATTAGTTTTTGAAATTATATTAAAGTCTATCAAGTGGGCATAAAATGAATAGACAAAATTGAACAACTTTCTATAGTCCTTGATACTATCGATAGCACGAAGCATTTTGTGCCATCAAATTTTCTGCCGTTAAATTTACCTCTTTTATTTTTTTTTTTCATCCATTTGATTATATTATTCAACCAACGACCCACTCAACCCTATGGGGCCCACATCCACCTAACCGCACATCTTTTAATTCAATGATAGAAAATTTAATAGCACCAAGTCATTGATCTATTAATAGTATTCTGCCTAGTTCTATATATATAAAGAGAGCTGGGTTGGTATACTATCGGGAGGCCTCCGTACTACCAAATTATTTTTAATGATGCAGCTTTCAAATCGATGATCGGTTCCGTTAAACTTGATCTATATTATTAAAAGTATTTGGAATCAAAATTTCATAATTTTTCGACATTATTTGGCTAGTGATAAAAATATTTTAAAATTGACAATTTTAATGGTAGATGTGATGCATTTATAAATTTAACGATGTAAAACAATCCAAATCTGGTGAAATTTTTATAGAAATTTTTTTTCACTATTTAGAGTAAGATCAGTACCTCTAATCTTAAATTCAAATCTTTTATCATAATTTTTTATGAGATTTTTATTTTCAGACGTTTATTTTTAGGCTACTCGTTTGATAGGTAAATAATGCTGAAAAATTATAAAATTTAGTTTTCAAATATTTTTAATAGTGTAGATCAAGTCTAACGGAGCCGATTATCGATTTGAAAGCCGAATCATTGAAAACAACTTAGTAGTATGGAGACGTCCATGCTATCGATAATATACCCGCCTAACTCTCTCTCTCTCTTTCTCTCTCTCTCTCTATATATATAATTGAGTTATTATATTTTTAAAAATATCAAATTATTAATATTTATAGGTTGTCAGCCCTTGGACGAAAGGATGTGTAATTAGTTTCCCATTGTACGTAACGAATATTTGCTATAATTCTAAACAAAAGCTTAATGATCATCTGACGTACATGAAAGCAGTTTGGGATTCTGTTGATTTGGGTCGATGGTGTGCAGGGTGTATCAAAACTTTACAGGGACAGGTACAAGTATGGAGATAAAAAAAATAATGTTTAAATAAAAATTGGATTGTTTCTGGTAATAAGAAAAATAACGTTTGGATAGATAATATGGAATAAGAAAAAATAGTGAGTAGTTTTATATAAAAAATAGATGTGTTGTTAGGAATAGTTATAACAATTTATTTTAAATTTCTGAAAATTACTAATTTCGAATAAAAAATTAACGTTTGAATATAAAAAGGATAAAAAATTATTCCACCCCTTATTTTCAATCCAAACGCGATCTATATCTATACGCAAAAAAACGTTGTGTTAATTATTCCCCTCTTATTATAGAATAAATTAAAAGGGTGGCGTTAATGTGCATGGAATCAAATTCGTTAATAGTAACTATTTGTGTAGGTTGTTGATTTGATAATTTACTATTGTGCTGCGATGGGATGGTTTAGAGTTGAGCCATCCCATCTCTGCTATGAGTTACTCATACACAGATAATGTATCTATATTATTCCTATTATTATATATGTAGGATTCTCTCTCTCTCTCTCTCTCTCTCTATCTCTCTATAGGTTGTGTCACGTACTTAACGGTCATGTCATTTCCTTGATATTTTTTTCCTTTTATTTTCTTATCTGCTGCAGTAAAAATGGCGGATTAATATTTAGTAATGCGACTTGTAAGTTGAAGGGATAATTGTCTATATAATTCTTATATGTTTAATTAAAAATATCTGATTTATTTCTACTTTTTTAAAATACCTCCGTAGGATTAGTATTATCTCTTGTAAAGTTAACCAGGATTAAACATAAGTTAAATATTTACCACAGTTAAAAAAAAATTAAAATGCCAATTTTGTCCTTAACTTAAGGGCAAATAAGAAAGGTTGATGACGATAGCGGGGTATATTGAAAAAGTTCAAAAGTCAAAATACTTTTTGTGCTCCTAACTTTAAAGGCAAATAAGAAAGACAATGATAGTGGAATGGTATATTTGAAAGGATAAAATAGTAATTTTACAGAGATAACAGAGTTAATTAACAGATTTTAATTCTAGGGGTATATTAGAAATAGGGGTATATTAGAAATAGGTTGGAACGTAGGAGTGGTATTTTCAATATTAGCCTTCTAAGAGGGGTATATCGGAAAGTTGAAAACTTTTCAGAGGTATATATATAAGCAATTGCCCCTAAGTTTAAAAATGAGTAAAAATAAAAGTATAAATTATATAAATCAAATAGATTTGGGGATAAGAAGAATTTTCTACCTTCTTTTTTCTATTTTCCTGGCAAGTCGAGGTGGGACTAGAGACGGATTAATTTTGATTCTATTTTTGCTTCACCCGGAGTCGACCATCATTCCAAAAGGGAAACAAAAACCAGCCAGTCGAAACGGCTAGTTCGCAAGTTTACGGACGTATTATTCCATTTGGAATGGGTTGGAATAGAAGCTAGCTAGCTAGCAGATTTTAATTTGGCAGATTAGAACGGATGATCAACGAATGGAAGGAATTTCATGCCTTCTGCTCTATTCTCTTCATAGGGGCAGATATGGGCAGTAAGATACACAACAGGTATAATTCAAAATTACGGTGTTTTATGGACCTTCAACGAAACTAGAATCCTATTGCATATGATTCCGATTAAGAGCCTCTTGTTAAAGTGGTTAGGAGAAACCTGATCAGATTCGACGACACCGTATTCAATAGGATGTGAATATGAATGTCAAAATTTAGCATTCGACACATATTTGTATTCCAAGAGAATTTTTAAAAAATTGATGTGAATATATATATATATATATATATATAGTGAGCTAGAGTACTTAGTGTTTTTTGGGCTAACCTATGCCTTTCTCTCTCGTTACTTCTTTTTGTATATTTAGTTGTAGGACGCGAAGGTTCGAACTAACAATAAGGATAAAGACTTGTCCATCTCTGCGAAGAAAGGTGGGCGCCACACGGGCTTTGCAAACGAAAACACCAAGTCCGTGACACTCAGCTCAGATACCATGTATATGAAATACCTATTATTCTCCCGCAATGCAAGTACATAAATGCATAGGTAATATAATACAGTGCATACAAATTTGTCCACAAAATTATGTTAAGCAAATACATACTATATTATGTGCACCCACATGGCAAAACATATATCTGTGCCAAATTATGCCAAAGTCCGGCCCGGCACGGCATGGATCGATTTGGCATGGAGCCCGATTGGGTGAAAGTGGTTAGGATAAACTCCGAACAGATTCGACACCAGATTCAATAGGATGTGAATATGAATGTCAAAATTTAGCATTCGACACATATTTGTATTCCAAGAGAATTTTTAAAAAATTGATGTGAATATATATATATATAGTTTCTTAAAAATCCGACCATAATCAATTGTTTTCATCCCTTAGAGCTAGGAGGGATGTAAATATATAGTGTAGGGAGATGAATGTAGTTTTTCATCGGGTTCTTCGTTTATTTTACTATAAGTAGATCTCATATTAAAATTGCACTTATATTTGTTAAAATATTAAATTTTATTGAATAAAATATACGTATATGGAGTTTGAATTGAATACGAGTGTGAGCCTTTATTACATTGTGTGTCTTATTTCTGCTAATTTTATTTCCTATTTTTATATGCATATTAGCATTTGTTATTATCTGAACAATATCGGAATATAAATCTGACTCATATATAAATCCAAATCCGCGCGTTTTCAGTATATATGGTAATGAAAATTTAGCATCATGCCGCGACAGACCAGTTTTCTGAATACGTTGGCCCATCGCGACATGCGGCCCAAACGAACTGGGCCGTGTTGTGCCACGTCGGAATATGAGCCCACCAACTTTTCTCTATTTGAAAATTTTAAAAATTTTGTGCATCATATTTTTAACTTTTTAATATTATTATTTGTTCAGTAAATAGATTTTAGATCGTTATGTAAACAGAGTTAAGCGCTGCTTACATGGTAATCTCACTTGAAGAGGCACTAATTTGTTAAATTTTTATGTATTTAGTGGGAAATTTGATGTTACCAATAGGCATTGTTTGTAGTAATTTTTTTTTTCTTTTTTCTTTTTTTGATTCATGCATACCAAAAGAGAGTTTTGGGTTAATATATTTTCTAAAATTTTTATATATTTTCCCCCTTGAATATAGGCACAAGTGTAAGTTAATTACAACTGTAGCATCTCACAACATTGTTATCTCCTTTTTGGTGCATGCAAAGCTATATATGGAGGATAATTTGAGTTTGTTGGTTGTGTTTGCGTCGTCGTCAATCGGATTAGTCGGATCAATTCAAGATTATATTCAAAGAAGGTAGAATTTGTAGGCCACGATGATTAATATGTATCTCTAGGTCCATTTCTTATTTTTGAATAATATAGTATCAGAGTCAGTTTTAAACCCCTTAATTCTATCAGGTCGTGAGTTCAATTCCCACTTTTGACATTTAACGAGTTTCACGTGTCTTTCATAGATTATTAATATCTATTGTGATAGTTCTAAAGCTCTTTGTTATGATTAAGTTCTCATCTTCTAACTTATCTATCAATTCTACGTGCCTTTCATATCTATCATGCACGTGAGTGAGGGTGTTAATATATATTTCTAAAACCGTGTCCTATAAGATCGATCTTTTGGGTAAAGTGATTGATCTTTTCTTATTGATTTTGTTTGCGATCTCGAGCATTAGTATATATTTAGTTTTGCTAATTTTTTGCTAATTTTACGCATCATACAGCTGCGTCAATTGAAAGACAGGGAACCAGATTGGTCCTTGTTAGTACATAGTTAGACATACAAAAAGTCGTACTTCTGTTCACACATGAATTCAAGCACAAATCAACGTTCGCGCGTATTATTCACCGTGTTCAACCACTGGTCATGAAGTCGAAAAGAAAAGGACAGAAGAGCAGGTTACAGGAAAAGGTCATAAACTGCGAAATTGAGTTCGGGACACTTCTGAACAGGACTTGGTAGGCACAGCTGATCAATTTCTGCATGACTGCAGCTCATATCTGCCGAAAGTGGTGGACAGCTTCAGCATGTGGTTTATCGTCGCAATCCACTTCTTGTAGAGCATGTAGTCGTCGAGTTTGAGCTCAATCTTCCCTCTGCTCGTCGTCATGTCGACGGCGTAAGATGCATCTTCTTCCTGCCTCGGCTTTTCTGGGCTGCTGGTCTGTAAGTCGTGAACAATACCTGTTTTTCACTCACAATTTTAGCTCCAGATCGATTTTCCGTAGAAAGATTGAAGACGAACTTGGAATGCGAGTTTTCAGCTTACTCTCTTCCGCAGCGGAAAATGCCGTCAGCATGCTGATCTTTTTGATCTTCAAGATGATTTTTCCGTCTCTGTTTAGGACTATCGAGACGAATCGCAATCTGCACTTACCTGCTCATTAAACAAGACAAGACTGAGATGTTGTGAGCTGCAAGGAAAGCAATTGCAATTACCGTCTGATCGCGCATTTACCGTCAGGTGTAGCGACGTGGATTTCGTCGCCCTTCGCCAGCGATGCCCTGCACCGTCCGAAATCGAAGTCGAATTCGTCGTACAAAAGCGTCGGCGAACTTTCTCTTATTTTCTCCCTGTGGCCTGTCCTTCCTCTCAGTATCGCCGCGCCTCGCAGCGCTGACAAATTTCAGAACAACAATCACTGCTATTCTTACAATTTAGTCTCAAAGTTCGTTCGAATTTTCGTGATAATGTCGACATTGCGCTAAATTGTTGCAGGGGCTAAAGAGAGAGAGGGAGAGAGAAAGAAAGAAAGGGGCATTACATGTTGCTGCAGCAGCAGTGAGGGTAATGATGTTGTTCGCATCGGTGGCGGTCATGGCGGCGTTTATAGCGGAATTGAGCTGCTCTCGTTTCGCGCCCGTGGCTTCTGCTACGTGTGCGCACTGCGCTGCGACCAACGCCGCTGCTGACGCGACTGCAGTCTCTTTTAAGGAGCTCGGTTGGCCCGGTTCAGCATTCTCTGCCGCGATCGCCGCGAGAGCGGCTGCGATCCCTGCGACAGATACAGCTGCATGCACCTCAGCTCTCCGCAGCCGATCCGCCTCTTTCCTCTTCTGCTTCATTTCCTTCACCCATTTCTTTATCGAGATGCCATTCCAATGCGTGATCTTCCGCGAGAACTGTAAAAACTGAGACATCTCTGCAGTTCCACAAAATTTTGCCGTTCTAATTCATCAATCTTAAATCGATTTACCCATTTCTTTCGTAAGCAAAGATCGTAATCCAGCTCCGGATGAATCGCCTTTTGTAGCCATATCCACGACTAAACGAAAAAAAAAGAGAGAAGAAGATGAAAAGTTACAGCTGATCAGTTCTCAGAGAAACAATTTTTTCAGAATTCGAATTCACATCCGTCACCTTTAGATCATCGAACTTCCACTGCGGAGTCGACTTCGCTTCTGCATCATCCACCGTAAAGCTGTGATTGCTTCTCTGCGAATTCGAAGAGAAATATATCGGCTTAAATTTCGACACACTCATGACTTGTTTTCTTTATTCTGATACGTAAAATCGGTGCATGCATGCAAGGCTAGTTTTTCTTACTGCTAAAGGAGCTGCCCTGTCGCTTTCGAACTCCGCAATCGACTTCTGATCCGTCAGCGTCAGCATCGAGCAATCCTGCGCTTTCGGGTGGAAAACTTGGATAGCCGAGCTGCACCACGAATTCGAGAGCAGATCTGTCGGTTCGGGAGACGCTTCGCGGACCGCTAACTTCATGTCACAATCCATTTTCTACACAGAGAGAGAGAGAGATAGGGAGTGAGAGAGAGTACTGTACTCTCTTTGTTTCTCTTGCAAAATATTCAGTTGTAGTGCAATTGAGTCCTACATACATTTTATACTCATGCATGAACCTCTCTTTGGTGTTAATAGAGTGTTACTTACAGCTTCAATATTAGAGCTAACTTATAGATTCAAAACCACTTTAACCTAACTTATTAGCTAGATTCAAAAGCCCTAAAAGGAAAAGGGTTTAAGAGAATCAAAGTGAATGGATCTATGTATATAATTAAGCCATTAAAAGATCTCACTAAAAAGTAGATAAGTGGGAGTAGATCATTACCACCACCAATTGCTTTGAGTGAACATAGAGAAATTAATTATTAAGAAGGGAATCACAATGGAGTAGTACCCCATGAGAAATGTATGGAGGACCCCCTCAACTTTAATTTAGCTCGTAATTTTGTTATAAACACGATTGAAGCTATTGAATCCGATTGAATCGCCTGCTAAGGCTTAGTTTGGTATTGAGGTCTATCTAACAATATTAGATAAAAGCATATAGAGATATGCTTCGACGTTCTCTGGTAAAACCGCAGAAAATATAGTGTAACCAACTCATCGCGATATGTGGAATGCAATATTACGTACGAAAATAAACAGAGTATTTTTTCAACGTACTTTAATTTCTCACCGCACATAAACAATCTTCCTGCAATCACAAACGAAACCTAAGTTGTTTGACTAAACTTACTCAATTCTGAAAAATTAGAAGTTAAGGGAAAGTATTTTACGTTGGTGGGTCTATTTCAAAATGGCCTATAGTTGGGGGGTCTCCTTACAATTTAAACCAACATAGGATACTAAAAACAAGTCATTTTGATTGGTGAGAAAAGTGGGGGGAAAAAATGAGCCACTACACGTGCTAACCATGAATGTAACTTTGATTAAAATTTAAAGGGGCCTACTTAACAGCTTTTCTTTATGGTTAGGGGTGTAGTGTTCCACTACTTTCACACCTAGCAATAGAGAATTAAAAAAAAAAAAAAACAAAAAAAAAAAAAAAACAAGCAATAGAGAATAATTTAAAAAAAGAAAAAGAAAAAGGAAATTAATGTGATGTACTTTCCAAATCTCGTAGCTAAACATGCATTCCTGGGGTTTTGCTATGAAAACCCCATGAAAAGAGTAATTTATGTGTTTCACTTTTGTAGTTCAATTATGTTTGTGATTCTTTGTAAATATTAGTAATGGAGTAGGGAATGATCTTATTATGAGTGTATCCAATTTATAGATTTTGATATTAGCCAAATAAACATAGGTAGTAGCATTATTGAAGTGTCTTTTCAAGGATTATATATTATGGGTTTATTTCGCAGTTAATTGTAACAGAGTGTTAGGCAATTAGAAAATCTAGGAGGTTCTGGTATAGTATGAAGTAGAAATGTGATTTGGAGTAGAAATTTCAATTTGCACCTTTTATTTTTGTTGAAGGAAGGCTAGCTAGCGAGTAAAAAGATTTTATATAGTTCTTATAACAGCTCTATTCAAACAACACTACACTCTACAGTAAGACCAAACATATCCAAAATATGAAACAAATCAATAAAGAAAACATATATTAGTAAACAAAACATATACCGGAACAACAGCCAAGTTGTAACGGAGCATTGGATATTAGTAGATAATATTCCAGAGCAATTCTATCGTAGCGTGAAAATAGAGATGTTATTTGAGGTTCGGAAGTAGAAGTTTTTAATTTGCGGCTTTTGCTTTAGCTATTAAGAAGAATTTTTTATCTAGTTCTTCTTCTAATAGCTTTATTCAAGCAACACTTCATCAAATAGCACTACACTCTACAGTAGGGCCAAACATGTTCAGAATATGAAACAATGTACGTAGCTGAACAGTGCGATCACATTACATTTGATCAATGGAGAAAACATATATTGGAACAATAGCCAACTTGTATTTTTAAACCAAGAAGATATTGTTTGGCTATCATTAGTTGCAACTGCTTTTGAAGTTATAGAGTTTTAGTGTGTCTCAAGGAAGATCAAGGGGGAGTGAGCTGTTCCACATTTTCTTAATCCCTCACTTCACACATAAAGTATATAAAGCAATAATCTTTATAATTAATAAGGGTGGAATAAGTAGGGCTAGTTGAGCAACTCTCATCTAGGCTCTTTAAAGAAGTTCTAAATCATTTTACAGATGTTCTTATGGGTCCTTTTGAACACTTTTAGAGCAATGGTGAGTGTTGAAGCTTTTTGATGTAATATTCCAACTTGAGTTGGGGTTGTTTCTTAAAGTGCATTGAATGGTTGATGCCTCTTCATCATTATGCATGCTAGTTTTAAAGATTTATTAATTATCTAATCTTATCTATAAGTGCATCATAAGCCTTTAGAAACTAATTGAAGGGAACATCATAGCAAAGGGCTTTATTGGTGGCTTGTAGTATACCAAAATGCTTTGCACAAGCACTAGCACACCTAAAAGTGGGGTCCTAAAAAGTTGTTTGGATACTTTGTCGATCTAATTAAACTTTTGGAAACTTAATCTGTCGGCGCAACGTTTAGAATCAAGTGGGAGTTGTTGGTTATTTACTATTGGCTAAAATAGGTCCAATTTCTAATAAGTTGAGTTGGTCGAGCTCATCAATAAGTTGAGTGGGGTCACAATCTACAATAGACCTAGTGACGAGAGATCCAAAGTGTAGACTAAACGTTCAAATTGAAGCCTGCAAGCGTTGTAGTTGAGCTCTTAATTAAGTGCCATAGCTGCGCTCTTCCTATTGGCACATACTTTTGAAATAATTGACTAGCGCTTACGATTCACAAGACTAGCAATGCAGGTTTGTGTATAGTGCTCGTATTTGACAATTATGTTACTTGTGTCAATCAAGATTTTTTTTTTTTTTTTTTTTGTGAGAGAGAGATAGATAAAGACGCTACGCTCGTTTATTTCATTTAGAAATAAACTTAGCGAAAATGTGAATCAACTAAGTATTCGAACTTGGGTGCAAGTCCACCAAGCCCTTTGTCACTTGCTCTGGGGACGGTCGGTATGTCAAGATGTTGTCTGAGAGTTTGTAATAGAATCTTATTGAAAGTCTAATTTTAAAACTTCAGTTAGAGTAAAATTGGAAAATTTCAAACTCCAACTCTATTAGTTGATTTCTTATAGAAAATATGTGCGTGCTTTGTTTTGTTCAACAATGCTAATCTCGTTTTTATTTTTTAATTATATGAAAACCAGCTTATTTTCTCCCAAACTTTTTAATTTGGGTATTCGCATCGCGCCCAAATAATGTGACTTATATAGATCCAATTTGCCAACTCTTCATACTATATGAGAAAGCTCAATATTATGCGGTGGGCGAGGTGATGTCGTGAGTTCACACTGTACACAAACTGAAAAGTGCATAAAATTTCCAAATTATTAAGATTTTTTTTTGACATTTTCATTACTACGAATGTGACTAGCTCCTAACAGAGCAAAATCTCTGGTATTTTTTGTTCTTCCCATAGTTTTTGAGTTGTGTTCGAGTTGAAACTTGGCTCGAGAAGAAATGGCTCCTTCCTTCGGCTTCGTTCTTCGTTTTGGGAATGCTTGTACGTAGATCCCGGCGCATATCACAGAGTATCGAACTCGTGACCTTTTCCTTGGACCTTAGCTCGATGGAACAATATGCTACTGCTGAAACATGGAAGAATTGAAATCACGTCAATAATTGCATGTATTGTGTTTCATTGGCCCAATAACATACCGCGCGTGATTGGCCCATAATAAAATAATGAATTGGCCCATTATGAAAGCTGATAAATTAGCCCTTTAACTAGAGGCTCTTCCAAAGTTTTTTGTTTTTTTGTTTTTTTTTTTGAGAGAGAGAGATAGGTATATACCCGTTTATTTCGTTAAGAAATAAACTTAGCTAGAAATGTGAATCAACTAGGATTCGAACTCGGGTCTCGGATACCAACCACCAAGCCCTTTGCCACTTGCTCTAGGGATGGTCGGTGAGGCTCTTCCAAAGATTAGTTCGAATTGAGGGCACGTTTGGTTCGCCCCTTTTTTTACTTTGAAATCGGAATTATAGTAGACGAATTCATTTGTCCATGTTTGTTATGCGGGATTTTCATTCCGATTCGATTTTCGGATGAATGAATATTCCCCCCAATTATTTTTTTCAATCATTGAAAATTGAATACGAAGAATGGATTTGTTTGGATTAATTTTAAGCTTATTTTTTAAATCAAAATATAAGTTTAAGTTTAGAAAATATATTTATAAATTTAAATTTTACTTTGAACTTAAATTAAAAAATTAAATTCAATCAAACATTTCAAATCTAATTTATAAATTTGAATTTGAATTTAATTTAAAATCTAAAATTTTATTCAAATTAAAAATTTATGATGTTGTGACTTTCAATTAACGACTGCTCGATTAGACTTAATTTAGAGTACTATATATTTAAAGTATAGACTTAATTTAGAGTACTATTTAAAGTATCTAAGAAATAAGTTTTGTAATTTTTTGATATGATTTTCCTAGTGATCGACGAGGCTGAAAATCAATAATTTTTATAATTCTGATGAGCCATTTGCAAGTTTAACAATGTAAATATATCCAAATCATGTCAAAATTCGATAGAAATTTTTTTATACTAAATAAAATAAGATCAATTTATCTAAAATTTACTGTCATATCATCACCTTCTATGAAATTTTTATTTTCAGCCATTGATTTTGAATCCTTTCAAATGATATCGAAAAATTATAAAATTTATTTTTTAGGTATATAGTTCAAATGTTCTAGATCAAGTCTAGTAAAGGCGATTGTCGATTTAATAATTCCAAAATTTTACTGTTATATCATAACATTTTATAAGATTTTTATTTTCTACCGTTAATTTATTGATTTTTAACCATTTCGATCACTAGGAAGATAATATTGCAAAATTTATTTTCTAGATAATTCAAATATGCTAGATCAATTCTAACGGAGTTGATCGTCAATTCAGACATTACACCATAAAAAACGGTTTAGGAGTACAGAGACTTCCGTACTCCTAATAACAAGATCTACTATATATATATATAGGCTGGGGCTACTATACTCATATGAGTATAGAGTCCTTTGTACTCATAACTTTTTGGTCATTCAGATGAAAAAATCAACGGCTATAGAATGAGAATGATTACGGTTAGGTTGATAATGGGTCCCCTAGGGTTGAGTGGGTGGTTGGTTGAATAGTATAATCTGACGGGTAAAAATGATTAAATAGTGGATCAAACGGTCAAAATTTTATAAGTACAAGGGCCTCTATACTCATAAGAGTATAGTAGCCGGACTCTCTCTCTCTCTCTCTCTCTCTCTCTCTCTATATATATATAGTCCGGCTACAATACTATCGATAGCACTAAACAAGCACTTGGTACTATCAAATTTTCTACCGTTAGGTTAACCCCTTTGATCATTTTCATCCTTTAGATCATATTACTTAACCACTCAATTCTAAATGATCATTATCATCTTAGTCGCACATCCTTTTATGGAGCGGCTGAAATTTGATAGGACCGTACTATTCTATCCGATTTATTTATTTCATTTTGAAATAAACTTATATAGCTGGAAATGCGTATCAACTAGGATTAGAACTTAGGTTTTGAATATCAATCAATGCCCTTGTACCGCTTAGAACGGTCGGTGTAGGAATTTTTTTATTAGTCAAATATTTGGATAACAATTATAGTTGCCAAAATAAAGGTCGAAGGGGTCAAAATTGTCGATATCGATACTCCATTCTCAAATTTGGCCCCACAATTTTATGCAATAATAATGTACGTACGTAGAGATAGGTACATGCATGCGCACACATAGTATAGTTGGATTATTGTCACTCCAACAAGGAGATTAGACGTGACAAACGTACGCGCATGTAAACATATAAGTTTGGGGGAGATGCATATGCATGGATATTGACAAGCCCAAGCGTTGAGCATAAAACAGGATATGATTTGGCTCTTTGACACGACCAATTCCAGCCGCGTGACACGTTATTTGTCCACTTCCTCGTAAGGCGTAGGGATGCAAATGGATCCGGGTTGGTTGAGCTTAACTCCGCCCCGATTCGTTCGTGAGACGATCGTAAATGGGAGAAAATAAACATTCGGATTGAAAAACGGAGTAAATTTTATGATCCAAGAGTGATTCGGGCGTAAAACGAAAGAAATTTAGACCCGCCCCGAATCCGTTCCGAAAATAATTTATATTTTTTAAAAAATATTTCTAAAAAATAAAGTATTTACAAAAAAGTTTAAAATACAAATAAGTTAATACTTTTATTTCTAATGTATTTGAAACTTTTGAATTTTATTTTAAATTGTGATTGATATTTTTAATTTTTATATTTTAATATTATTAAATTATATATATATAATATTATTAAAAATTATTAATTTATTTTTATATAATATTAATAATGTTATAATTTTATAACGAATATTAGTCGGTGGGGTGGATTCTGGGCGCCGGCGGGAGGCGAGTTACGAGGCGGGATGGATTATGGGATGTATTTTCAACCCGTCACGAATTCGGGACGGGAGGGGAGGCGGGGCGGCCCAGATCCACCCTATCTGCATCTACTCTCTCTCTCTCTCTCTCTCTCTCTCTCTCTCACATTTCTGATATTGAAAAATATAAATATAAAAAAATATAAAATTGTTTGTAATTTTTTATCTTAGACTCTTTGAATACTGCAAATCGCATCTACCAAATTAAGTTTTAATCTAAATTTAAATTTTATTATCTTTTCAAGATATTAATAATTAATCAAATATTTAGGGGTAATAATTAAGGTTACAATACTTTTAGAAGTAATTAAACAGGACGTGTTTCTGCAATAGATTATCCAAATTGCATGCTCGATCTACAATGTTTAATTTTTTTTTTGGCTTTAAATTTCGCGATTTTATAATGTCTTTGCCTAGTATTTTGAGCTGTCTCCAAATTAATAATTTTAAATGACTAATATAAAGTTAACTTGAGACCATCTGATCACTGTAGGCTGTTTATTAATATTGTCGAAAATATGTTCAACTTTCTGCCACGTGATAATTAATAGGCCCAAAATACTAATAGTATGAGTTGGATAAGTCTAATAAGTTGAGTGGAACTGCGGTCAATTGTGAACCCTATCTATTAATTAGCGCATGCTTTTGGAATAAAGCTAGTTTGCATCCCAATCCACAAATAATATAACTAACGATACATATGGTGGGAGAAAGGGGGACGCTGTTGGATTGTTGACTATCTATTATTGATTAAAATAGGTTCAGCTTCCTGCCATATGATAATAGGCCTAGGAGACTGATAGATTTAATTGGGTGAGCCTAATAAGGCTTAGCTTGGTATTGAGTCCTATGTAATGCTAGATAAAATAGAGTTGTGAAAAAAACATATAAGAATATGCTTTTGCGCTTTCCTGTGTAACCGTAGAAAAGCAATCGACTCATCGCGATATGCGAAACACAATATTACGTACCGAAACAAACAATATATTTTTCCAACGTACTTTCTCACCCAAAGAAAACCTTAGTTGAATAAAACTGTAATTCATAATAAATCTGACGCCCAGATGAATTAAGCCTAGAATTAAACACTATGATTGTTCTTATGTGAGTGCGTACCTTCCTATCAACTCTGAAACTTCAAATGGCTCCTCCATTTATTTATTTATAGAAATATTCTGCCCTAACTTAATATCTAGGAACTAGGAATGGGGTGGGGTGGGGAAGAGGGCTATGGAGCCAACAGGGTGCACGTGCATGGATTTTAATGCAGCTCACGGGAGATAGAGACGTGCACATGCACCCTGTCTTATGAAAACCTATATATATATATATATATATATATATAGCCCTACTGACACAGTCGATCACCTAATTAAAGCTATATATGTGTAGCTGGGACCCCGTATTCCATATCAAAGAACAACTTAATTTTTACAGAGGCCCCATTCATTTAAGCATGATAGATTTTGATGTCTCACGCGCGCACAAAGAGATCATATATGTGCTACGAAATACGAATTATATATATATATAGAGAGAGAGAAAGAGTTAAATTGAGATCTTATTGATAGCGAAGCGTTTGATCTTATCGAGTTTAATTAAAGATTAGATTTAATCCTTTAATTATTTTCATCGTTAGATTATACTATTGATCAACCAACAACTTGAATTTTTATCTTTTTATCTATCACGTTCCATGCTGTAGTTCGTATCGATCGGTGACCTAGATGAGATGATCGATGTTGTACACGAATGATGTGATGCATCAGTTGAAAACAACAAATTTTTCACCCCTCAAACTGATGAGATGCTAAATGTAGTGATGGACATGATATACATGCATCTCCAACTGCTCCTCACCATGTCCTTCAATTCTTTTGCAAATATGACAAGAGAAACCAAGGGAGACATTATTTTGGACACTGTTTTTTTGGCAAACAATGAGATAGCTAGTCGATCATGTTTGCTGATGCATCCCTGGGCCAACCACATGTATTATGTATGTTATATGTATCTATCATTTACTACTACTTCTAGGACTCGAATCCAACATGGAACCGCACTAAGATGTTGGGTCAGATTCGAATAAATGAACTCATTCAAGTAATATATATATATCTTACCTTTTCCAAAAATAAACAACAAAAAAGAACTCATTAAATATCCATACGTGTATCTTGACCCCAATACTAAATAACCTATTTGTCCAACTTCGATTAATATGTGTGTTATCGGAATATAAAATTGTTTGTAATTTTTTTCGTTTCGATGTTGTGACTTTTGAATCATCGATCGGCTCCGTTAAACTTGATCTAGAGTATTTGAAGTACCTAGAAAATAAATTTTATGATTTTTCGATATCATTTGTCTAGTGATCGAAGGGGCTCAAAATCGATAATTTTAACGGCCGTGGTGAGCCGTTTGCAAGTTTAACGGTGTAGAAATATCCAAATCACATGAAATTTTGATAGAAAATTTTTTATACCATATAAAACAAGATCAATAACTTTGATCTAAAATTTTAATGTCATATCATCATATTTTGTAAGATTTTTATTTTCAGCCGTTGATTTTGAGTCCCTTCGATCACTAGGCAAATGATATCGAAAAATCGCGAAATTTATTTTCTAGATATTTCAAATACTCTAGATCAAGTCTAACGGAGCCGATCGTCAATTCGAAAGTCCGAACATCGAAAACAAAGTGGAAGCTCGGAGCGCTCCGTGCTTCCCACAGCATAGTAGCCTTACTCATTATATGTAGTATATAGGCCTAGCTAATTAGAGGAGTTTAGAGTTAATTCTGGTGTAAATTATACTTTTGGTTCTCAATCTATGAGACACGTGATACTTTAATTCTCGAACTTTAATTCAATATTATATTTTCTAGCTTGAACTATGAGACACGTGACATTTTATTTTTTTGTGAGTGCGTACCTTCCTATCAACTCTGAAACTTCAAAATGGCTCCTCCATTTATTTATTTATAGAAATATTCTGCCCTAACTTAATATCTAGGAACTAGGAATGGGGTGGGGTGGGGAAGAGGGCTATGGAGCCAACAGGGTGCACGCATGGATTTTAATGCAGCTCACGGGAGATAGAGACGTGCACACATGCACCCTGTCTTATGAAAACCTATATATATATATATATATATATATATAGCTATTAAATCAAACAACCAATTATTTTGAATGAATATTGATGAATTACTAATATCGAAGTAATGTAGTATTTTAATTATTATTGCATCGTTAACTATGATCAATATTATTATAAGTCAGAAAAGTTTGAGGACTAAGATGTCACATACATCATATTTCGAGCCAGAAATTATAACTAGTTAATGTTCGAACAATAAAGTGTCGCACACCTGATAGTTCGAGCCAAAAATTGTAACGAATTAAAGTTCGAGGGCTAATGTGTCACACGACTCATAGTTTGAGGACCGAAAGTGTAATTTACCCTTAATTAATTTCTGATACTTTGTTATTTACCAAATTCAATTTAATTAACCATCACTACAACAGAATTAGGTTATGTTTGAGACACTTTTATGTAAGTATCTCATTTATGCCAAAACTTAAAAAAAAAATTTATTAATGCCTAAATATAAAGCCTAATATTCCAACCAAAAATAAAATAATATTACTTTACTCAACTGCTTCAAATCTATTCGGCCCGATTACAAACAGAAAAGAAAAAAAAAAATCGATTACCATCTCCTCTTCTCCCTTCACTCAATCCACTGAGGGCGTGTTTGGTTCGCTTATTTTTCACCAGGAATGGGAATGGGAATGGGCTAATCCGTTTGTCGGTGTTTGGTACGCGGGAGTCCCATTCCGATTCCGATTCCCGAGTGGAATGGGAATCCCTCAATCGCCTCTTTTTTCAATCCGACCTAGGAGGCCGGATTGAAAGTTGAATCCGGGCGGAATGGATATTTTTTAACTTTTTTATTTAAAATATAAATTTAAACTTAAAAATTAAATATATAATTTTAAATTTTAATTTGAACTTGAATTAAAAATTAAAATTTAATCAAGTATTTTCAATCTAACTTATAAATTTGAATTTAATTTAAACTTTAATTTAAATAAAATTTTATTCACATTTTATTTAAAATTTAAATTTAAATTAAATTTAGGGATTCAAATTAAAATTTAAATTGTAAAGTTGAATTTGAATAAATCTAATTTACATTTTGAATTTACACTCAACTTCAAAGGTTAATTTTTTTTAAAAAAATATATTTAAAATTTTAATATTATTTCAAAATTTTGATGTAAATTTTTAATATTTAATTTTCAATTTGCATTTAAATTAATATATTAATTATAAAGATAAAATTAATATATTAATTTGATTATTTTTTTATATCTAGCAACCAAACACGACAATCGAAATAATTTATTCCGATTCCGATTCGTGATGAACCAAACGAGAATTAGGTAATGAGTCATTCCGATTCCGATTCCAACTTATTTCGATTCGATTTCGATTCCAATTCCGACTTTGAACCAAACACGCGAAATTCTAGACGAAAAGCCCTTCGCTCTCGTCCTCCTCCGCCACCGTAGCTAACGAGGTAGAATTTCGGCGGTTGCTAAATACTTAAATAAGTGTTGGCAAATTAGTAGCACTCTTTTTAGGTTATAAAAACACTCTTTAACTGTCACTATATACCTAGCTAGCGATCCTACATATAGCAACACTTTTAACAAGTGTCGGTAATTTAGTCAAAGACTTTTTTTACTTGTACAAATATTTAAAAGTGTCGCTATATATATATATATATATATATATATATATATATATATATATATATATATATACTGTTTTTGTTGTAGTGCATCGAGAAATATGGGTGATTTCTTTGATGAAAACATGCATATTAAATAACACAAAAACGTGCTAAGAATTTTTTTTGTTTTGTATTTTTTTTTTCCCTGGTTTATAATACTGTAGAGTCACGTAATATAGAATATATTCAACGTTCGAAAGGTCTGTAACATATATAGGAATAATCCAGAAAAGGTGAGAAAAAGACAAATTTGGATTATGGAACTTGTCTTCATCTCTAATTTTATTATAGCAGGAGATTAATGCACCCCAATTTTAATTGATTTTGCAAATCCTATATTTTCTGTTTTGTTGTTAAGGTTGAAATGAGAAGCACAAACACATTGATGTGGCAATTTTTACAATTGGAGTTAAAATTTTACAATCTAAGTGGAAAATATATTCACTACAACAAAACATGATCTACAGCGACACTTTTAAATATAGCTACAGATCAAAACAAGTGCTGCTAGCTAAATTACCGACACGTTTAAAAAGTGTTGCTATATGTGGGGTCGCTAGGTATATATATAGTGACAGTTAAAAAGTGTCGCTATAATCTAAAAGAGTGCTGCCAATTTACTGACACTTATTTAAGCATTTAGCAATCGCCGAAACTCTATCTCGTTGGCTGCGGTGGCGGAGGGAGGACGACAAGAAATGACTCTTCGTCTAGAATTTCAGTGAATTGAGTGAAGAGAGAAGGAAAGATGGTAATCGATTTTTCTTTTTCTTTTTTCTTTTGTTTGTAATCGAAAAATGTGTGTGGTGAATTGAGTAGAGTAATTTTTTATTTTTGGTTGGATTGGGCTTTATATTTAGGCATTAGTAGATATTTTTTTAAGTTTTAGTATAAATGGAATACTCACTCAAAAGTGTCCCAAACATGTGTTCCTATAACCTAATTCTGTTGTAGTGATTGTGCATCGATCTTCTCTCTCAACGTGGCTTAGGCCTAGCTACATCACTAATTAAGTAAGAAACTAAGATCAAATTGTACAAAGTAGTTATGAATGGAGCTTTTGCTGGATATTAATTAATTAGTAAACAACTGCAAATAGTTTCTTTATAGCAGATATTATAGCAGAAACTAGAGGGTGCTTTATAAGGTATACAATTAAAGTTACAGAGTAATTAATAATTAGTACTAGAGTTTTTTTTTTTTTAAAAAAGGGCAAACCATTATCTGAAATTTTCCTGTTTGAAAATTAATTAAAATGAGTTAAAATCTAATAAAACAATATATAAGAATGTAAAAGTTGAGTAATACTCCTATACTTTATTTTTTTCGTTACCGTTCATTCTCGCGTATTCAACGGCGCAGATTGAATTTTTTTAAAATTATGACCTGCAATAGCATGTCACTTTGGAAGAGGTACCAGTTACCAGGTACCTCAAAAAAAGATATTTTTGTCTTTTAATACATAGGTAATTTAGTCATTTTACATCTACTATATTTTAATTTTTTTTTCTCTTTGTTTCCTTTTTCTCTCTCTATAACCGTTCAAATTTTAAAACTTTTGATTTTTGTTATCTAGCCATACAATTATTTACCCTATATTTCTAATCAATTATCTACATTAAATTTTTAAAATAGTGATAAAGAATTATTATCTAATTAGAAAAATTCTTAAATTTTTTAAAACATATTAAATACCTTGAATTTAAATATTTGCCCACATTTAATTTTTCAAAATTATTATACAAAATTAATGACTAAGATGAATTCCTAATTTTGTTAAACGTATTAAATATGTTAAATTTAAATATTTAGCAACATTACAAATGTTTTTAAATAGTCATAGAAAACTAATGTCTAAAGTGAACAATTCTAGATTTTTTTAACTTATTAAATTCATTTAAATTATAAATATTTTAACCTACATTCAAAATTTTTTAAATAAGTGATACAAAATTAATGTCTAAACTATATGAATTTAAAAGTTTTTAAAATTTTTTTAGAGTATTTAATATTTAAAATTTAATGTATCAAAGATCTAATACGATCTCGTCTTAAAAAATACGATCGTAATCTTATAATCTTAAAAAATTATAAGACGAGATCCACGTCGTATCAAAACCGCCTCTAACTTAAATTTCACTTTTAAATTTTAAGTATTTAATATTTAAAATTTAAATTCATCGTACCTAGATATAAAACTGTTTCTAAAATCCCTATAATTAATGCATAATTTTAAGACCTCAAACAATTCTAATTTTTTTTAACTTATTAAACACATTTAAATTATAAATATTTTAACCTACATTCAAAATTTTTTAAATAAGTGATACAAAATTAATGTTTAAACTATAGGGATTTAAAAGTTTTTAAATTTTTTTAAGTATTTAATATTTAAAATTTAATGTATCAAAGCGCCTCTAATACGATCTCGTTTTAAAAAATACGATCGTAATCTTATAATCTTAAAAAATTATAAGACGAGATCCACGTACGTATCAAAACTACCTCTAACTTAAATTTCACTTTTAAATTTTAAGTATTTAATATTTATAATTTAAATTAATCGTACGAGAAAAATAAAACTGTTTCTAAAATCCTAATAATTAATGCATAATTTTAGGACCTCAATTCTTAGAAATAACTAAACTCCCTATAATTTATGCATAATTTTAGGAACTCAATTAAAAGATTTTTAAATATTGTATTATTTAATTACCAAACTAACCTTGAATAAAATAATCTTAAAATAATTATTTTACGCTAAGTATTAAAATTATATTTTTATCCTTAATTAATCAAGGGTTAAGATCTTTTTTACCTTTTTTTTTTTTTTTAATTACCGAAGCATTCCTCGTAAAAGTTTCCCATCCATTACATTCTTGCTAATTAAGTTTCCCAAAAACAAGTTAAAAGTAACTGTACGTGCATAACTAGATAAGAACTTCATGTTCATGGTACGTATAGGAAAGGAATCATGTAGGAAGCATCCAATGGCGCTTGAAACCGAAGGATCACCACCGTCCATCAGTCCATCAGCTCAAATTTTAAAGCAAGCTAGATAGCCAGGTAGTGGTGATCCCTTGTCTTTTTCTTTTCTTTTCTTTTTTTTTTGAGAGAGAGAGAGAGAGAGAGAGAGAGAAAGGTGCTACCCGCTCGTTTATTTTATTTAGAAATAAACAACTTATGAAATGTGAATCAACTAAGATTCGAACTCGGGTCACGGATACCAACCACCAAGTCCTTTGCCACTTGTTCTAGAGACGGTCAGTTTGGTGATCCCTTGTCACTAGAGACTATCAGGGGTGAAAGTGGTTAGGATAAATTCCGATTGAATCTGACACCGAATTTGATAGGATGCAAATATCGATATCAAAATTTAGCATTCGATACATATTCTATCCGAACTCTCGCATTTGAAATAAATAAATAAATGGATGTGATTATGGTTTCTTAAAAAATTCGAGTGTTTTTACTTCTAAGAGATAAGAGGGATATTAATATATATTGTAGAAAAAGAAAGTGGTTTTCTATCGTGTTTTTGTTTATTTCACTATGAATTTCATGCCAAAGTTATATTTATATTTATTAAAATATTAGATTTTATTGAGTAAAATATACGTATACGAAATTTGAACATGAGTAGGAACCTTTAATTGTATCGTGTAGATCTTATTCACACTAATTTTACTTTATATTTATATATGCCTAGGAGTTGAGCCGGAATGCTGTCGATAGCAAACGGGCTTCGTTGTCATCTATTTGCTTTCGATGATAGAGCTTCCAAATTGATGATCGGCACCGTTGAGTATTATCTATACCACTTGAGTATTTAGAAAACAAATTTTATACTTTTTCGATATTGTACTTCTCTTGTCCATCAAATAGACACAAAAATGAATGGCTGAGAATGAATATATCCTTTAATTAAAAAGTAATGATAGGAATCTTATAATCAAGATCAAGAGTATAGATTTTATTCTAAATTATTTAAAGAATTTTCTAACCAAAATTCAATTGATTTAGATATCTTTACACCGTTAAACGTAAAAACGTCTCATATCGACCGTTAAAATTACAAATTTTGGAACATTTTTGATCATTAGGTCAATAATGTTGAAAAGATTTGAAATTAGATTTCTAAATAGTTCAAGTGGTATAGATTATGTTCAACGGTGTCGATCATCGATTTGGAGGTTCCATTATCGAAAACAAATGGATGGCAACAGAACACCTGTTTGCTACTGATAATATTCCAGCTCAACTCTACATATTAGTATATATTATTATCCGAATAACATCCAAACACAAATCTAACTCTAACTCATGTCTAAATCAGAATCCATTTTAAGCGGATATGGTACCGAAAACTTAGCATTCGAAATCACATCCGAAGAAAAATATGAATGCGGATACAATTTTATTAAAAATCTGACCGTATTCGACCATTTTCACTCCTAGTGACAATGCATGAGGTGCATATATCCTATACACAACATTTTTCCTGAGTTAGCTAGGGCTCTTTATTTGCACATACATATTCTCTTCCATGTACAAAAACATGTCACCTGCCCACATGTGCAACTAATCTATATATACATATATGTTCTCTTTTGCCTATATCATATCTCCTAAAACTTTTCTCTCCCATGTTGAGGCCTAGTCTTAAGATGAGAAAAAGGCCATGTTTGCATACAGTGGGGAGGAGAAGGATGATCTACCTGAGGAAGAACAAAACTTTGGTTCTAAGAAAACTTAGAGAGCTGAAGAGGATCATCCCCGTGCGCGGCGAGGTCGGCGTCGACACGGTGCTTCAGACGACGGCGGAGTACATCTGCTTCCTGAGGTTGCAGTTGTTGGTCCTCAAGAGCTTTTCATGCTTCTATGGTGTGTAGTAATTATATATATATTCTCAATTCTCTTTGTATCAGCATGAAGTAACTCATCACACTTGTAGGAACTAATTAGTTATCTCTATATATGTGGTGTGCATGTGTGCCTCTTTCAGATAAAGATCTCTCTCTCGTTTTTCTACGCTCTTCTACTCTTCGAATACCAAAAACTTTGTAAAGTGCTTGCGCGCGTCTTAATCGATTCCTTGTGTTTATACACTAAAGAGGGCTTTTGGAAGAGATTTTGTAAAGGAATTAATATATATATATATACCACCACTTAATTATCTCAAAGAGTAGTTTTCTTGTAGGTGTAGTTGCTTGTATGGATCAAAGCATCATGCATGAATCATTAAAGAAAATAAATTAATAAGGGTGTTCTAATAATATGTGAAATCATGTTCTCTAAATAACTTACATGTTTTTCAATCAAATTTGTAAGAAAATTTACTGTAACAGCTAATCTTTTTCATTAAATTAATTGGCAGAGATCTCATCATTGTTTTTACATAATGCAAGATTTTGTAAATCAATATATGTGCATTTAAATAATTAATGAGACAGATCGATCGATAAAGAGTATGGAGTAAAATTAAGCCTCCTTTGAGATATTGGTGATAGAGCATTTATAATTGATGATCAGAGCAATATGTAATTTAATCTAAAATGTTAGAGTTAAGTTATATAAAATAAAAAAAAAATCAAATTTCATTAGTTTTGATTGAATGCTTAATAGAAAAATAAACAGCATAGATTAAGTAATAAGCTTCTTAGATATATTAACTGTAGGATTTCTCAATTGAAAATAAAAGCCTTTTTTAACTTCAACATCAAATTGTAATTAACAAGTTTGAATTAATTATTTTAAAACATCATGTGAAGATAACTCATATATATATATATAAGCATTGGTTAAAGCATCCAAATTAATATGTTCTAGTCTTATTCCAAAAATATATATATATATATATATATATATATATATATATATATATATATATATATATATATATATATATGACCAATATTAATTATACTAGATTTACAATGTTCAACACATATTATATTTATCATATATTTATGTATATATATATAAATATATAGGATTCCTGCAGGGTGATATATATGATGTTTTTGAAAGCGAGGTCTGAGGAATACAATGGAACTGATTGTGACATGATCATATGCATCCTTTTATTATGATCTACTCACAAGATACTGTCACTATGTTGCAATCAGAATTGGCCATGTTACAGCGAAATGAACATGTCCAAGCCCCTAAATTTGATCTGTGATTTAACAGTAGTGTACAGTACACTATTCTCTAGTTTGCATATCAAAAAATGTGAAAACCAAGTTAAATTATGATAGAACAAGAGACAAAATTTCAGGTTCATAGTACTGTACACGTGATCTAGCTAAATTGTTTTTTTTTAGAACATGAGTTTCAAAGGAAAACTATTTAACAATGACTAAGTGCAGTGTATTAATTGGCACAATATATGTTTTATAACAAATAGGATGAGAGAGAGAGAGAGAGAGAGATAGAGAATAGAAGATAATTCCTCCAAAAGGACATTTTTGTTACTCCACAAGATTACTCTACTGCAAATTAACTTCAGGGCCCTCTATGTAGAGCTTTTAGTGTTAATTAATGTATGTAATATTTTGATGCAGGACTATAAGTCGCGTGATAAGATGAAGAAAGCTGTGAAACAACCGTCAGATTCTTAGATAACGGTGTTTATACAATATTATATTATTACCTCAATTCTTCGACAAGAGGAAAAGTATTATCAACCAACTCTGAGTGACTAATTACACTGATCCCATCGCTGAAATATATATACTACCACTGTCTTCACAAAAACAAATATATATAGGACCTCGCTTATATCTGATTTTATATTAAATTGTGAAACATAATTAAGGATGGAAAGAGAGAAATACATGAAAAGTTCAATTCTTCGACAAGAGGAAAAATATTATCAACCAACTCTAAACAACTAATTACACTGGCCATATATATACCACGTATATATATATAGGATCGATATCCGAATTCTACTATTATTGCAGATAATAATCGGAAATAACTAAGTAACCAGACTCAAAATACAAAACTTTCCAAAACTAATCTCAAAAATGCAAAAAACGGAGACTCAAACAGTTGAATTTGAGTCTTAAATTCGACCTAGCTAGCTTGGCCACATCATGTTAAATGTCGATCTAGATGGAGATGAGCCAAAGTAACTAAAATATTATGGCTAAATATGGATCCCTATATATATATATGACCCTTGAAACAAAAATATTAAACCTTCTATAATAACAAAAATTAGGAGTTCGAATTGGTGATCAAAATTGATAGTAACTTGGCCCAGATTATGTATGTCACTAAAGTGAAACTTACTGGCATGGCAAAGGAAAAATGAATTAAAAACATGGAGATTAAAGGTATATATATAGATATAATACATGGTTATCGCAAAACAAAATCTCTAAAAATCACTACAACAAATCTATTATCTATTACCATATACCACTACAAAAAAATGTTACAATTAAGGGCGTTTTTTATAGACGCTTTATTAAGCGTCGTTTTATATATATTTAAAGAACATTAAAGCGCTTTAAAGCGTCGTCGGTAAAATAGCGTCGCTTATATAAGCGTAGATATACGCTGTAAAGTGTCCGAATTTTTAAAATCCTGACGCTTTAAAGCGTCGAAAAATTAAAAATAATAGTAAAATTTATCATCATTTAATAAATTATTTGATATCATATAACGACACTTTTTGAAGCGTCGGTATTTTTTTTTTTTTTTTTGAGAAATAGGTAGCACGCTATTCTACCCGCTTCGTTTATTTCATTTAGAAATAAACTTAGCTGAAAATGTGAATCAATTAGGATTCGAACTTGGGTCTCGGGTACCAACCGCCAAGCCCTTTGCCACTTGCTCTAGGGATGGTCGGTGCGTCCGTATTTTCTATATCAGAAAAACGCTGAGACGCTTCCAAGTCATTGCCTAAAAAGTCATTCTTATATTAACTTTTTTTTTTTTTTTTGTATGATCGCCGTGGAGTTGTCGTCTACAGCCGACACACGTCCTTTCGACTGGTGAGAAAATATACATTTTATCAATTAATCAAATTTATATGATGCATGGATGTACGAATACAACGGATGTACGTATTATTACCTTCAAGTAGCATATATTGTTGTTTTCGGAAGTATAAGGAAGTTCATGTTTCTAACTTTTTAGTCGTTAGATGAATCTTTTGATCATTTCTGATCTTAATTTGGATCGATTGATATTATTGTTTTAAGGGAATCACTCAACCCTAAGAGGACTACTATCATAGCGATCCTATAATTCTTAACTCAAAGACTAAAATAAGGTCGAAAGCACCAACTCCTTTATACTTTCGATAGTATATATAACAGCTCCACACTATATTATTTATGGGACTATAAGAAACATATCTAACACATCGAGTTGGGTGCTTAATTTGCTTAATTGGATGTCAAAGAAGCTACATTAAGCCTAGGCAATAACTAAAATGTTATTATAAACCAAAAAGGAAAAGATAATCAAAATAATTAAATCCAATGAACCAACTTTGCTTTTTGTGACAAAAAATGCTCCCAAATTAATTTCCTTATAAGTTTGGCATACGAAAAGATGTCGTGTCGATGTACCCTGTACTCCTATGAGGATTATTGTATGCTATTGTGGGAACATAATGGAGCCCATCCATGTGTAACCATGTGGCCAAGATCCACCAAATTAATTAATTAATTAATTAATTAGCATGTTTGATTAATTAGCATTTCACAATACATATATAATCAATGTGCCTAATCAATTAAACCTACATTTTGCTGATATTACATTTATCGAATATCGATTGCGCGTATTTTCATGTGGTCCTCAATTCATGCACTAATATACACCATAATTTATATATACTTGCTTTAAGCAAGATTAACATAACAATTGTTGATCCTAGTAGTAGTTATATAGACACTAAAAGAATTAATATATATATATATATATATATATATATATATATATATATAGAGAGAGAGAGAGAGAGAGAGAGAGAGAGAGAGATAGAGGGAATTTCTTAATATTATTAATAAGCCTTAATGTTGCTTGTCTTCTTAAGTTTTGTAATCATCGATTTTGATGGGTGGTTAAAATTGACAATTGATGAGATATTCAAAAAGATGAAAAATTGAGAATGCTTAATTTCTCTTCTCTCTCTCACCTTAACTAAAATTGATGAATGGTTAAAAACTTAGAAAGACAAAAGCCGCGCTATTAATAAGACAAGATTCTACTCTCTCTCTCTCTCTCTCTCTCTCTCTCTCTCTATATATATATATATATATATATATATATATATATATATAGTTTAATTGAAGATAAATGGAGAAAAGAGAAGTAGAAATCTTATGAATGTAATCTTAGTAAAACTACATTTTCCATCAAATTAGTGCAACTTTTTAAAACCCTTGAACAAAAGGTACAAGCACTACAACAAAATATATTTTAGACGACGCTTTTTAAACGACGCTTTCTTCTAGCGTCTTTAATATTTAGCATTTGCCGACACTATGATTAAGCGTCGCTAATAAACATATTTTTATCAAATATTTATATAAATTTTCCAATGCTATATTAAAATATCGATATATTTATCCCGACGTGTTTATTTAACTTTTACACGACGCTTTACAAGTCGGGATTATTTTTTAAATGACTTTAAAGCGTCATTAAATATCGTGTGTCATTAAATGTAAGATTTTTTTATAGTGAAGGAAACATCTAATACTATAAACTAAAACTTAAGTATATTCATTTTGAACCCCTAGTATTCTAGTTTCTTTAATGCATGCATGCATGCATGATTAGTCATGTGGACAAAAGTTAAATAAATTAGGATGATCCACTTGAGAACTTAAATTTGTAGATAGTTAGTATAATTTTTTGCATTTATTTTGGGATATATATGGCATGTAGAGGTGGGGCTTTAAAACATGTGCATGCATGTGGTGTGTCTCCTCTCACTGAGGCACCTCCTCCTCACCAATCAATTATAGTAGTAGGATTCACTTAATTCCCTTCCTATATATCTATTCATTTTGTTTTCCAATTTGAATATATAGTTTTTTTTTTTCTTTTTTTTCCTTTTTTTCTTGTGAGTGACACTACACTTGTGATGTTAAATAATTTGCTATAGATTTTACCAATTTGGAGCTAGTTTTAATTGTACCACCAACATGAGGATTTAATTGATCTAACTCTCCAAAACTATTAGAAATAAAAGTTGTATTATTAAAAGAACATTTTAATTTGTAAGGATGAATTAATGGAGCATATATATATGATGGTATTTCCAGTTAAAAAATGTAGCTATATATATATATATATATCCATGGTGTTCGATTCTATGCTACGAAAACACAAAATATTACTGAAGGTCTAAATTGGATTAATTACTCCAAAGTCTTAATTAATTAAGCTCTCGAAGAACAGTTGTTCTAATAAATTTTTTGTTAACACTTCTTATATATATTTGGGCTCGAGATTTTTCAATTAATTCAAGCCAAAATGAAATTAAACAGAAGCAGATTAAACAAAACAAGGAGCCCCATGGAATTTGAACCCAGGATATGTCCTACTCTTATATATATTATATGATTTTTTTTTGCAATTCATGTAATAAATAACCCACTTTAATCCAATTGCCTCTTTTTTTAAGAAAAAAAAAAATACAATTTCCATTAAGATAAATAATGCATCCATCCTAATTAATTTTGAAACAAAAGAGTCATCTCCTAATGTCTCAAACCAAACAAATCAAAAAGGATTAATTTTGTATATACCCCTCATAAGCGAATTGCGAATATATCCTATAAAGTTTCGACTTTTATATATCATTCCTACAAAAATCTTGTGTTTTCAAATATATCTCTGCCGTTAGATCCGTTAGAAAAAATTAATTAACCATAGTTAAAATATTTAACCCTAAGTTAGTTAATTAGGTGAATTGATCTTTTTATCTCTCTTTAATTAAAGTTGAAACTTTTGAAGGGATATATTTATAATCGCAAAAAAATTATTTTACTTATAAAATAAACAGTATTTTAACGGTAACAAAACAAAGAAACATATTTAGAAACATTATAAAACTTTTATAGGGACATACGTATAAAAGTTAAATTTTGTAAGAATATATTTATAATTTTACTATGTTTGCAGCGACCCGTATGAAATTAACCCAATTAAGAAACTAAGTACCAAAATCAAACTCACAAAGGTTACACAGTTTTACCGAAAACCGACTTCAGCTCATGCAAGTTCTATACGTTCTCACATATTTATACATATACATTATTTCTCTTAATCTTACCACGTGGCGGCATGATATTCCTCTCTTGCCACGTAACAGCATGATATTCTTTTTAATCTTGTCACGTGGTGGCATCTATATATACCTATACATACATATACATTATTCTCCCAAAAATAAGCCACGTGGCGAAGTTTCTTTCCTTTAGTGAAATCAACTCTTCGCCTTCCCTTTACCTATAACGTCTAATTAATAATCCAATAACCTTAACCCAACCCTTCGCCTTTCCTACAAACATAACGTCTAATTAATAATCCACTCACCTTAATCCAACCCTTTGCCTACAAACATAATGTCTAATTAATAGTAAACTACCCGTCGCAACGCACGGGTTACTACACTAGTGTATAATAATTCTGATCAAACATCAGAAACTGCTAATATCCGGTTATCTTGCAGATCAGCAGCACCCAGTTCGTAAATACATCTCTAGATCTAGAGAAATTGTCGCCTGCACCGTCATGCGCGGCACCAACTCATGCACAACCGACGATTAGCCCCACTTCATCGAATCTCATACTTTCCGTCTATCCATCCCACAGAAAAGGCCATGACTTACTTGGTGTGGGGGATTGCAGCATAAAGACGAAACAGAGGGGGTGAAACTGGTGCAGGCAATAATTTCTCGTAGATCGGTTGTTCACGTTGATACCGGATGCAGAAAGCTTCAAAGTTTCGGTAAACAGATACGAAGGATGCACCGGAAATTAAGCTTGTTCACAAAGGTTAGGGTTTGAGAAAACACGTACACATTGACGCCAACTCTGATTCTGTTCAGAACCTTATTGCTGCACAAAGCATTACAACTTAAACAACTGCAGAGTATCAGATCCAAGAACTCCGTAAACGAAACATAGGTTCGAGAAAACAGATTGATTCAGAGAGCAGAGAGGATCTGCAAGATTAGAGAGGCCCCGGAAAGGTTCCACTCTCCCTCTGCTCATTCCACTTCTCAACCTGGGTCATTAAAAGAAAGAAAAGTTTGTTACTATATAGAGAAAAACAGAAAGAAACTACAGTAACTAGGAGAGTAAAGTGGAGAGAATTGAGATGGCGAGCATCTACATGCACAATGCTGAAAGCAAAAGAAGAAATTACATTTTAATGTTGCTAACCTAAATCCTACAAGACAGAATTCAATTGAAACGAAATCAAATTGAATGTCCAAGATAGTCTTGATGAAGGGAAGAAGATTGGGCGAAGCGCAGAACATCGAGACCTCACATGTGTCATACGATTGGTATGATACAAGTTTGACACACTTTGCTGACGTTTTTTTCGACAATATCAAGAACATCTGAGAACTACAGAATTAATTCTTCATCAGATTAGACCAAAATTCCCTTCTCAAATCATTATGTCAGGTATTTAAGAAGGAAGCTTTAAAATCATGGACAAATCTTACTAGGACAAGTAACACTTTTGTGATGGCGCCACTAAAATTGAAAATTATTCGCTGATATGAATCATGGAGATGCTAAACAGCAACCGCTTCACGTTATCATCTTTGAAATATGGCAGAAGCCGCAAGACTGAATTTAAAAGAACAGCGGCAATGCATATATAAGTTTCTATAACATACTATGGCAATATTAATACATAGCAAAATATAACACAAGGTCACATTGCTGCAAAAACGGTATGATTTAGACACAATAAACACAATAAAGCAGTGGAAAGGGCTGAATAATTTATCACTAAGTACAAGATAATTGCCGCCACTCCAAGTGAGTTCTCATCTCCTCAGCAAATTTTTTAGGTTCATTACTATCCTTTACATAAAAATAGATATATATAAATTATATCACAAACATAGTTTCTCTCTTTAAGCTCCTGTTATACATGTAACAAGAGTTTGGGATGGGGTTTACGTCTGCGCGATGTGGAGGGTGTATGTGCATGCGGGTGATGTGCGGTGCGTGTTATGTGAGGCCACAGCCCATTAAATTTCATGTTACAGAACAAAGGGGTTTAGAACTAACCATGTCCAATAACATCTGAAATGACTGTATTATCTACAAGTTTATCATTAGAGAATGGTATTTTGCATATTTTATAGTCAACAAGTATGGATTCACGGCATTTTATGAGCCAAGATGTGAACTTTATATAAAACTATTAGGGGTATCTTTTCTATTGAATGATGGATGTGTCTAGGCTCGATCTTTTCAGTTAACAGAACGAGAGAACCAGGTCTCAAGATCAAACTCAACCGCGCCAAACAGCCACTGCTCAAAAAGAAAACCTCAACCAATGTAATTCGAAGTCCATGTCTTGGACCTCCTAAAATTTTCAAGGCCAGATTTAATGAATGCCAATTGTAGGTGTATAAAACACCTTTTCCCAATAACTTTGAGCTTTTTAAATAAAAGGCTGTTTAATATTAGCAGCATAAAGCATGATACAACAAGGTCAATATGAGGCATGCAACATGCATATCTCCCAATTTCAGCAGCATCATATAAATTATCATTCAAGACAATCAAAAGAATTCATCGCCATGCAGAATTTGCAGTACTTACCACTGTTCTGCATTGCGTTTTTTATAGTGCATGTAACAACTGGAGGAAGAGAAAGCGTTACGATATGCCACTTCTGTGATTGACATGGTATATGTGTTTTATTTTTAGCTGACTATAATTTCGATTGAACGCTGATACTACCACATGCATCATATGCCACTGCCAGTAAAACTAGGAACAGTTCATCAAATCAATTACTAATTGTTGATATTTCGTTACCAGAATAGGTGTTGATCTAGCGTGATGACCATGAATAGGCACAGGGTTTTGGTCCTTAATATTAACAAACTTTCTAAATAGGAGACAATTAAATGATAGAAACTAAAAGTAACATGCTAAAACTCGGAGGAAGAAAATGATCAAACATTTGTAGGATCACTAACTGACTAACATCAAAAGACAATCCATTAGTAACGAAACCCTGGAAAGAGTGGGTATGCCAGACAATATTGGATTATCACTAACATGAAACTAGATGGACGTACAAATGAAGTAAAGGAACATAAGAACTCACCCATTCTCCCGGGCACAATGATCGATAGTATTTGGCAAATTTCTCACAATCACCAGACTCTTCACCTTTAGCAATCAAACACCTACATTTGCAGGTCAGGTAATTAAGTTTTTAAAAATAAGGGAATGGAAAAAGTATACTGGCAGGGTACGTATCTGAAGCCATATATAAACCATACCTATGATACTCAATGTATCGAGTGAAACAGTGCCTGGTTTGATTTGTTGTAGGAAACCGAAAGTCAGCTGGTGCAGTTTTCAACTCAATCTGACAAGCGGGAACATTATGAAATTTAAAGTAACTTATTAAGTAGATTGGTCAAAGAAAAGCTCCAAAAGTAGACAAAATCTTCTAATATGAGCTTGCAAATATACAAAATAACTAAAAGACAACACCAAACAGGCACAAACCATTGAAACAACTTTTTATCAAAGATTGCGAATCTAAAAGAACATAGATATCATCTAACTGTGCAAATCATGTAGATAAACATTGAAAACTTAATAGCAACCTTAATTAACCAAACAAATAAGAGTATTACTTATCCATCAATTGCTCACCACAAATATGAATTCACAAGTCTTTTACGCCCTTTATCTAACAACAAAGCAAGCAATCAGTGACCATCATTCCCTCTTATTTCTAACACATTATTGAGCTTATATGAATATAAGCACATTATTTTAATAACAACTTAAATCTATTGAGCATGAGATACAAAAGCATACATATTACAGGATTTCAATTTTACTTGCCGCATTTTACTGTATTCGAGCAAAAAAATGTTGTGTCGGAGCCACTATTTCTTTATCCAATAAATACTCAACTAACAGATGTAGGATTGCATCAAATCCCATAAGAATCCTTCACAAGTCAAACAATCGCCAATTATCTACCTCTAAAAACACCACCAGATCATGTAATTTGATTACTTTATCAGATTCAATCCCCAAACAGCTTCACAAAACCCTATCACCGTATTACAGGATTTCTATTTTATTTGCTAAGCATATTCGGGCAAAAAATATGGTGACAGAACCACTACTTCACCTTCCAGTAAACACTCAACTAACAGATGCAAAATTTTATCAAAATCCATATGAATCCTTCACAAATAAAAAAAATCTCCAATTGCCTATCCTCAAAAACATCACCAGATCATGTGATTAGATTATTTTATCAGATTCAATCCCCAAACAGCTTCAGAAAATCCTAGGAACAGAAAAATTAAGGGGAAAACACGAAACTTGAGCCTCTCTCGTTCTAAGCACATACGACGGATCGAATGATTTCAAGAAGACAAAACATCAAGAATAAAATATCATACGAATGGATCAATGCGAAGGGGGAAAAAAATGATCGGTAAAATGAAGAAATTAGGGCTAAAACCAAGTAGATCGAGGGCAATCGATCTCCGCAGATCGATCGGCGAGTGTTTTGCGTACCTCAGCCATTGGAAGATCCTCAAAATCAGGAAAAAGTCGATCGATCTATGGAACGCGATTAGGGTTTCCGATGCGACGGGGACGAAGATGAAGAGGACGAAGAAGATGAAGTTTTTTTTTTTTTCAACGGTTGTGACCCGAGAATTGTGGTAGCCTCCGAGAAACGGGGATCGTTGGATTGTCTATGTGGGTCCACCGAGCGATTTAACTAAACAAATTATTATTATAATAATAATTTAAAATTTATATTTTACATGTACCATGTAAAGTATGAGAAATACTATGACTCTGTTTGGTCCTTAAACTATAGGATCAATGACACTTTAGTTTTCAAAATTTAATTTATTATAATTTTTAAAATTATTATTATAATTAAGTCCTAAAAATTTTTTTTTTTTTACTAAAGTTATTTAATTCTCACCAAAAAAAATAGAAAGTTTTGGGACTACTTCATAGCTGCGTATAATTAAAGTTGTGAGAAATACGCAAATTAACATTTCTTAATTCAATAAAATTATATGCAGTTATAGATGATCATCTCCTGCTACACTCTATCTATAATTATAATCAACCAGTATTACGGAGAGACTAAAAAAATTAAGATAAAAAATTATCTGATTTATTTTTGTATTTAATATTATGTTTTAAATATCGTAATGAATCGAATACTATATATTTTTATAATTTCACTGAAAAGGGTAAAACTATATCCTTATATATAATTTTTTTAACTGAATTTTGTTTGTTAGCGTACGATGGTCTCAATGCCAGAAATTTAATCTGTAGAGAATAATATTTGGGCCTAACTTAGAACAATCCAGATCCTTTCTAATCTTTTTTCACCCTTTTTTATTTGTATTATTATTATTTTTTTGCCCCTATTTTATTTATCCAAATTTATGCTTTCATAATGGAGAGAGTAAATTTCACGTTTGTTTCTCAAAATTATAAGATGCGTAATATTTTAGTTCTCAAATTTTAATTTACTATAAATTTCAGCTCAGACTCTTAGAATTATTGAAATCAAAATTTTCTATAATAAAATTTAGCGGACTAAATATTGACACATCTTTGATATATAAATAATATAACATCTTAATTATTAGTGCATTCTAAATTATGATACTACTAATCACTTTTAGATTATTAATACATTAATATTTAATCAACTAAATTAAATTACAGTACTTAATTACAATAATTTTAAAATTTTAAATTAAAAATTATTATTATAAATTATAATTTAAGAACCGAACATACAATTTATCTTTCCATCTATAAAGAGATTTTATTATTATTTAGTATTAAAAATAATGATGTGATGGTATTCCCTACACCAACCACATATATTCCTCTACATTTTCCGAATTTAATTTAAAAATTTGAAAATTGGTTTAATAATTTAAAAAATCTAAAGTCAAAATATGTGGGGGAACAAAGCGAGAGATCCATATACACTTATTATGAAAAAAATGAATAGAATACTTATTATGAAAATGAATAGCGTAGGACAAATAGCATCGTCAATCAATCATTTTGAACCATTCAATTCATCAGATAGATTTGCTGCACAAAAAAATAAAAGAAAATAAAATCGTTTAGAATGCGACCGTCATCTTTGAATGAACTTCACAGACTTCTCCCGTTAAAGTCCCGACGTTCTCGACTCGTTTTTCAGCTATCCGCTCTGAGCTGCACACATATCCAAATTTCTGAATCGGCTTCATACCACGAGCATTAAAGAATAATAACTCGTTAACCAAAAATGCTTTAATTATTATTACTAGTGTCTAAGTCTCTTATAAATCGAATGGCAACTCCATTCCCATCCGATGTGGGACTATTGGGGTGTCACAATTAATTTTATACAGATTTCTGTAAATGTAATTAATGATAAATATATTTCTATAAAATTTAATTTTTATATATTGTGTCTATAAAAGTTCTAATATTTTTAAATATGTCGCTTTGGTTTCTTACCGTTAGGAATCGGTTATATTTTCAATTTTGTCATCACAAATATTTTCCTCCAAAAAATATAACAGTATAATATAAGTGGAATAAAAATATCAAAAATTAATCAAGGTTAAGTATTTAACTTAGGGCGTGTTTGGTTCAAGTTATCCTGGCAGGATTACAGTTAATCTGCCGGGATTCTTGTGTTTGTTAAATTATACTCGTTAATGTAATATTACAAATCGAGCAGGATTACATCAAAAATATTAACGGGAGGAGGGTCGTGTATCTTGTATTACTTAAATCCGGTAATACTACTTATTATGTAAAATGACAATTTTACCCTTCAACAACTCGAAACCCAATTAATTATTTTCATATCTCTCTCTCCTTCTCCCTTCTCTCTCGCACGCCTCTCTCTTGCTCTCTCTTTTGCACGCTTTTTTCTCTTTTTATCTCTTTCTCTCTCATGAACACCTATCATCTTCTATTGTATCGTCCTCCCAGATAATCATCACGATCTCCTTCCCTCTATTCGCCATTTCCGCATATATATTTAATTATTTTTTCTCTCTCGCTACCGACACATTATTTTCGAAGTTAGATCATTTGAAGTTTTTTTTTCATGTTAAGTCTTTTTATTTTATTATTTATTAATATAATTAATTTACTATTGCATATTATATTTTTTTAAAAAATAATATTTTAATGACCACTACAAGAATAATTTTTTAAAAACAACACTTTTATGCCAGGATTACTAAATTTTATAAACTGAACCAAACGTAGTAATGTTATAAACATTGCAATCCAGTATTATATTCTTTGTATTAAACCAAACGCGCTAATGTAGCATCAGTAGTAATCTCACGTCGAAATCCAAGATACCTAGATATATCGAGATACTCTATAATATTACATAACTCGAACCAAACGCGCCCTTATAGTTAACTAAAATTTTCTAACGAATTCTAACGACAGAGATATATTTAAAAACATCATGATTTTTGCAGAGACAAAATATAAAAGTTGAACTTTATAGGGATATATTTGCCAAATAAATTCTTTTTTAATACTAAAAATTAAAAAAAATAGAGAAAAAGATTATAATTTTTTAATAGAGATAAAAATGACCATTTGTTGGGCAACTCTTAACTCAATTTTTTTTTTTTCCGCTATGGAGGTGTTTTGTTCTGAAAAATATATGAAAGTTGTTTTTTGAAAAATAAAAAATAAAAATATAGGTACTTATCTGAATTATAGATCATTTTGACTTAGCTATCTGGCCTTTAAATAATTTATTTTATTATCCGACCTTCCAATTTGTTTGATTTGAGACGGTCAACCTCACTTTGAATTTAAATTTTGCATATGTCTTTTATCTAATTCCCGCAATAATAAATTTATCAAAGTAATTAGTTTAAATTTCGAAGTCAAAATATCGTTGACTAAATCAAATAAGCATATTGAAAGATTAGATAGAAAATCAAAATTTTGAAAATGGTGCAAATTTTTTATATTTTTATCCCAAAACTTATGAAAAAATAGTTTTTTAGCTACAATTTTTATTTTTAAAATAAATTTAGAAAACTTAAAAATTATATTTTTTATAATATAAGAAATATTAAGAAATATTTTTTAAAAATTAAATAATAAAAAATCATTTTCCAACCGAAACAAAGAGATGGGTAAATGTATGGAAGTCTCTGTGCTATTATAATATTGACATTTTGTTTTCATACTTTTCAAATAAATATTTTAACTTTTAAATTTAAAACTGTTATAAAATAATTTTTTTTAACTATAAATAATATATTTATTTTTTTATATATTTAATAAATAATTAAATCTTAGTTTATAGTGAAAATCTTGGTCAACACTAAAATGTAACATATATCAGAACAAACTTTGAAACTAAAGTGCTTAAATTAAATAAAGGTCTTTTTGCATAAAAAATTTATAGATTTTATATTTTTGTAAAAAAGAGCCGCCATTTTAAATTTTATATATTTGACCCTAATTTTTAGTAAATTGATTAGAATATTTTTATTTTTTTTCTCATTTTTTTCTTATTTGTTCTTATTCTCTAATTTCTGGTTCGTAGTTTTTTCGTCTTCCTTCTCATCGTTTCTCACATTCTTCTCCTGCTTCCTCTCTCTTCTCCTCCTCCACCACCTCATATCAGCGCTACACTTCGCATTTTTACCTCGCCTACATTTCTGTCGTCGCTGGCTCAACATACCATAAATTGCGAAGCTGGGGTTGTAGCGAAGCGCATGGCCACAAACGACGACGACCAGGGACGACGCTAGCACTCGATTATGAGAGAGGTCAAAAATACATACAAATTAAAATTTTAGCAAATAATAAAATTTACCTAGTCAAATTTTTGATGAAAAATATATTGACTAAATAATTAGCGTAAAAAAATATTACCCGTTTTTTATTTATACTTACTTAACTTTAAATTATTTTATTTATATTATTTCACTCAAATAACTTTGAAATCTACTAAATCTAATAGTAATTTAATTTCTTAATTTTTACTAAATATAATTGTGACAATAAATGACTATTAGTTGACAGAGCTATTAACTTTAATATAACCTTTAATTTAATTAAATAAAAACATATCTAAAACAA